>PVJA010018676.1:0-39517 GCA_004027025.1 Myocastor coypus
TCTCTCTCTCTCTCTCTCTCTCTCTCTCTCTCTCTCTCTCTCTCTCTCTCTCTCTCTCTCTCTCTCTCTCTCTCTCTCTCTTCATTCCTTCAGGTACCAGACAGAATCATTTGTTTCATTATGGCTGTTCGTACATCTCATTCATTACATCGAAAAAGCTTCCCCCAGTTAGCTGGGCGTGGTGGCTCACGCCTGTAATCCCAGCACTCGGGAGGCTGAGGCAGAAGGATTGGTGCGAGTTCAAGACCAGCCTGGGCTACAAAAGTGAGCTCAAGGCCAGCCTGAACTGCATAGCGAGACCCTGTCTCAAAAAGACAAAAAAAAAAAAAAAAGAAAAAGCTTCCCCCAGCTTGCAGCTCATGTATTTCTAGTTAAAACTTGAATAAAGTTTACATCCTCATAACACCCTATCCTCTCCTGCAAGTGCTAGTTCTACTTACAAAGCTTGTGACTTTGTGGGAGTGGGGATCACAGGAGTTCTTTACTGGGGTGTGCCCCAGCACCTAGCGTTGTCCCCAACTCAGCATAGATACTCATGTTGTTGAATGAATACTGACCCTACCTATGACGGAAATAACACTGTCACACAAAGTTCTAATTTGATATATTCAAAAATCATAGAATGTATTTTATTTCACTTTCACTCCCACAGATTATAGGAAATATTTATAGTATGTTGTTAATACTTATGAGTAACTGTGCTGAATCAATATGTAGCCATGTCAAACACAAAATATTCAGAATAAATTCTTTAAAAATTTACTTTATGATGTTTGTGCATATTAAGTCAGAAAAATCTTCAAGTTACAAAGTCAATAAACTGCCTCAAGGTTCAAAGTTTACATCATAGTCTACACTCCTATTTGCATATAAACAAATCAGAGAAATAAGGCAACTCACTTGTCTTAATCACTGGAAGTAAAAGGAGAGTAATTTATATGGCATGTAAGCACAACTGACTAAAATTTTGCAAAATTAAAATATGCACAGACCCATGATAACTATCTACAGAATTATTTAGGATACTCTCTTAGTAAAAAAAAAAAAAAAAAAAAAAAAAAGTAGCCACACAATATAATTTGAATGGTAACAAGGCACTAGAAAGAGTCCACCACTTCCCATGCGCTTGGGTCTCGTCCTTCCCACTCACAATAAGGACAATGCATGCTGTTCTCCAGTATCTGTTAACTTATTACTAGGATCCCACTGTGAAACTGTCTGCTTTATTTGAATGGGCCTTTCATCTCTTTTTTGAGTCTAAACTGAAGATATTTGCTGTACCTTGTCCGTGTCTAAAGATCAGTAGGCAACTGTACTTCTTAGGGACTTATGCTCCTCAGGACCATCTCAAGTCTCTCCAGTGACAAAATGCCACAGTCCAGGAAAGGTGCTTTCTCTCTGGCACTGAAAAAAAACACGCTTACATAAGCATTTTAATTCTGACAATAAACCACTCCAGTGTAAGAGCAGCAGGTTAAAATGAGCACTATGTATCTTCTCTGGTATAGTCTGAAAAAAATTTCTTCCTCCATAACATGTTAAGAAATCAAGCTGTTTAGAAAACTGGTAGAATTTCCCTGTTGTGCTTGGTACAGTATATACTTCTACTGACCTCCCCAACATCTGACATAAATTATTCTGTATGCATAATCAAAGTTTGTGTTGTATAATTTTTTTTATTTTAGATAAATAGAGCAACTACATTTACTTTCATCTACCAGGGAATACATATATTACATATAATACATATATTCAAATGTCAAGCTTCTAATCTAAGCATGAATCCTAAACTCTGAATTCATAAGGGACACAATTTGAGCTGTTATAAAATACTATTTTATATAAAATCATGGAAATGTTGTAACGCTTCTAATGTTGTTAGTATAGAGATTATTACACTAAAATATATTCTATCACAATTTCCTGAAGCCCAAATCACATTCAAACCCATGCACAGATGTAGAGAAGATTATTAACAATATTATTTAACTAATATATAATGTTTTGATATCATAGGAAATCAAAATATCACAATAAATCAAATACCAACTTTATTAAACATCATTTTATTCTACAACATCTAAACTAGTGTCAAGAACTAGAAAAGTTTGGAAGAACATTTATTTATTAATAGAAACTCTGGAAATGTGTCTGAGAACTGAGAAAGCCACTGAAGTGTCTTTTGATTTCAGTGGCAGTATTTTCTCCTTCATATATGGTCCCAAGTTTGAGTGTTATTCTTGGACCTTGAGTGCGGACAAAATATTGAATCACAAAACACTAAATCAGTCCTGTCATACTCTTTTAAAACATCTGATCACTAGTTCTAGTATTGTATTTTAGAAGGGGGAGAAATTGCTCAGCGTTTGTTTTTGTATTTGAAGAAACTAAACCATGGAACTGTTTAATATTTTTATGTAGCTATGGCTAGCTTTAAATTCTCCCCTACAGTTCTATGCAGGGGGATTTAACCTGGCATAATCACAAAAAAATGAAATATAAGATACTGGATATCTAAGTCGCACTGGTCTGAGCTATCTGTGTGGTTTTGTCCATTTAAAACTAGCAGCTAAAACTCAGTTTGCCTTAAGAAGTGGCTTCTTAACAAGAAGCTGATTTTCTGTAATCCCTTAAGACCTACTTCTGTTTCCATGAAGTGTAAGTATTCTTACAGTGCCTCTTGCAAGAGCAATAAAAGTATAATGGCCCAAATCCCCTCAGCAGGGCACGATGGCAGAAGTACTTAGCCGGAGACTTTTCTTTTCAACAAAGCTATGGAACGAACATGAATTTTGGAATCTGACATAGGTTAGAAATTGCTTTTTCATTGCTTAAATGTAGCATCAGCTTACGTTGGTTATGTAATGTCAGCGTTACATACTGAAGAAAGAAAACAAAAAACAAGAAGATTCCAGTCTACCTACAAGAATGTCATACAGCTGAAGGGAATGGCTATGAAATGACCACTACGGAGTCTGGCGCACAGAAGGAACAGAATAATTGTGAATGTCTTCCCCTTCCTCAGAGGAAGCCTACGTGGCTTCCCGTCATGCTTAAGACATAATGTCAGACCCTCTTGATAAAACACAAAGCAGGCAGTCCCATTGGAAAATTCTAGACAAGTTGCATTTAGATTAACCTTGGTAACTGTGTCACCGTAAACATAGTAAAGCATTACTCATTCAGTGGATTAAGTAGGGAAGTATATCTCTGTTACTGTGAAATACCTCCCACATAACCTCTTCAATGCCTCCACTTGCTCGGTTATTCATTCATCACATACTTACTGACCACCAATTATGGGCCAAGCTTTATGCTGGATGCTAGAGAAAAAGTTGATTAAAACCTCTAAATCCCTATGCCTATTGGCACACGTATCACAAATTCTGTATCCAGAATAATTGGTGACAGTTCCGTTTTTCAGGAAGTCTAATATTCATGAGAATAGTTGAGTCCAAAAGGCACTTAACTACCTGCCCAAATGTTACTTTGTTCTAGTTTTAGTCGACGGTGTCCACTTGCCCAATACTTTTAAGTGAGGTTTCAGAAGACAGCTGCGTCTCTTATGATGAAGGAAAGCTCTCAACCTATCATTTAAACCCTGGAAAAAATGTTCCTCGGCCGTAAAAAAGATTCTTACTGCCATTATGCAACCCAGTTACAGAGTATAAAATACAGAGAAGATTCAGATGTTTCCATTAATGAGTCACGCAAAACAAAAACATATTGTGAACTTCCTGATGCTAACTACTAAGTCACCAGCACCTCTGTCTTCTGTACCGTCCTTTGTTTACGCATGTTTGCAAACGGACAAAGCACACACCTGTTTTGATTTACGTTGCTTTTTGAAATTAGTTACCTCCTCTCCTCGCACCTTCCCTCCTACCAAGAGCTCGTTTGTTGGCCCCCTCGTGATTATATATTAGTGTATAAGACAAAATGCGATCTTTGCAGCTTCCAAACTCCTGCCACTGAGGCCGTCTCTCCCCGAATGGGATCTTGCAAACAGCCTCTGTTTATTCTTCCACAGGCCTTGGAAGCAAAATGAGCCATGTGTTTCCATTATGATGGTCCGACTCGGGAAGGAGATGGGCAAACAAGCCTGCGTGTTTGTACCGAGCTCTCAATTAGTTTAATTTAGAATCGAAATGTGCTTTCTAGTTTAGCTGGGCTATCCTACAACCCAAAAAGTCTCAGCAGGGATGTGTTCTGCGGCTTGCGATTGTCATCTCACTGTCATCTTTGACAGCGCCACCCAGAGGCCCCTTGAAAGAAGACATCTGAGAAATTTAAAGTACTTCGTTGTGACAGAAGTGAACTAATTTTGTGTAATCTGCGCTTCAGCTCGTCATACATGGTGATTAGCATCAGTAACTTTATGCACTGTAGCTAACCACCATTTAGAAGTCTAACAAAATTAGCATTTGCATTACATAGTAATGACTTACCATAATGCCTTAAGGGCAAACATTAATGAATTCTGGGCCCGGCATGCTTTCTCCGCCACCTAAGTGAGTTTTTTCCAGTCTGACCATTAGTCGCTTGTCATACAAACATCAAACAAGCTGAAGAAGAAAAGAGATGCAGAACTATCACAGCCTGACTTTGTAAGTTTCCAAATGAACCATTAGTGCACTAAGATGAAGCAATTTTTAAGTATGGAGAGGTTGTTAGACTGCCTTCAAAAGAAAGGCACCTCGCAGGATTCTAAAGGTAAGCAGTCACAATTAGGTGGCTGCAGCGTGGAACACAGTGACAAGGACAGACAAAGAACGGGGACTGCAGCACGAGCCTCGCACAGGCTGCAAGAGCTGGATGCACAGTGTGTCATGTGCAAGTACAGTGGCTCTGCTGGGGGCACTGACAGTGTCCTCCTAGTCCCCCTGTGGAACATGAAGCGCATGAAAATGACACTTACAGCATTGCCACTTAAAAAAAAAAAAAAAACAGAAAATATAAAGGCACATTGTGTGAACTAGGAAGACTTTCCCATGACATGAGACTAAATGGCTGAACAATACATAATTATGATTAGTTTTCCTACAAGGACTTAGTAAAATTCTATGTTATAGTAATTGGTGTCATTGAGAAAATGAACTTTATTCCAAAACTAGTGGTGAGTTGCTGCATGGTCTAATGGAGAGAAGAAACTCAGGCTAAGAAAAAGTGGCCCAGAGCCAGTGTGCATGGAAACTTAAATGTAAAGTCAACTCAGGGCGCTGAAAAGTAGAGTTCTGTGGCTTAGACCCAGCCGCTCGACGTTCCCTCAGTTCCTCTTCCTCCTATATTTCTGTCACCAAAACCCATGATTTTATTCATTTGATAAATACTGAGTCATTTCTCTGTGTTAATATGGGGTTCTAGAAGATATTAGAAAATAAGATACTGAAGTGATCTCTACTTGTGAAATATATCTTTTCTGGAAAGAATAGATACACAAACCAGCATATGCTATGGCTTCAGTCTAGTCCCCCAAAGCCTCTTGCAGTCATTTGGAGTGGGCTTCTAGACTGTATGATTAACCCATGACCTGTTGCTGGGATTATGGGGTGAGTGCTACACCCTCCCTGGGGTGGATAACCTGTGTGCAATACCAGGGAGAGAGGCTTGCGCTCCGCCGGAGCTGTGGCTAGCACTCCTCCTCTCTTTTGCTCTTGCTGTCACTGTCATGCTGTTTTGCACCACCTGTTGCCTTCTTCCATGCGCCACTGTGTCTCGGATCCAGCCTAGTACGGACTGAAACCTCCGCACACTACGAGCTATATAAACTTTGCTTTCTTAATTCTGGGTGTCAGGTATTTTGTCCTAGCAATGAGAGAAAAGCGATCAGGTAATCAAGACAGAATTTAAATAAAACAAGTTCCAGCCATGGTGAGAGTGGCACAAAATTTAAAATAAAAATAAAGCAGTGTCTTGTGGTAAAGAATTGGACTGGAAACCTCCCATGTATACCCGATTTTCCTCTTCGAGTATTCTCTGTGGCGTGGAAACCGCACATAAGGTTGCCTTTAATATGCTAAAGAGCCGCTAGCCTTAAGTCACACTTGCAGTAGTATGCAGAGGGACACACTCACTTTTTCTGGTAAGTTCTTCTCATCTCATTTCAGGGACTTTGCACGAGCTGTTTCATCTCACTTGACTGTTACACATTTGGAATCACTACCAGTCCTCTCTCAGCAAAAATATAAAGTCCTCGGTGTCTTCCTGACTTCTTCCTGTAATGAGGTCTTTTACCTCCTTTGATAGATTGGCTTCCCGGTATTTCTTTTCCTCCTCTACTGCTCTTTTTCTTTTTTTGTGCTATTATGACAGGTTTTACCTAATTTCCCTCTCAGTGTGTTTGTTGTTTGTGTATAGGAAACCCATTGATTTTTGCGGGTAAATTCAGTGGTGAATCCGTAAGGTCCTGGACGTTTTTCTGTAGGCAGGTTTGTAATAAGACTTACAATTTGATTCAATGATATGAAATTGACTTTGTATCCACCTACATGATTTAGTCTGGTTATTAAATCAAATACACTTGTGCCTGATTTGACGATAAATATACTAAATCTGGAAGACTTTTTTTTTTTTTTTTTTTTTTTTTTTTTTTTTTTTTTTTTTTTTTTTTTTTTTTTTTTTTGGCTTTTTGAGACAGGGTCTCACTGTGCAGTTCAGGCTGGCTTTGAGCTCACTTTTGTAGCCCAGGCTGGTCTCGAACTCGCAGCAATCCTCCTGCCTCAGCCTCCCAAGTGCTGGGATTACTTTTCGTGGAGTTTTGGGGGGTTTCTGCCTCGACTGTCATACCATTCGCAAATGACTTCATTCCCTATCTTTATTTCCCTTATTTCTATCTCTTTTCTAATTGCTTTGACCAGTGTTGCCAAAACTGTACTAAAGAGAACTAGTGATAGTAGACATCCTTGTCTTGTTCCTGATTAGTTAGTAAAGCTTTCAGTGTTTGACCACTTAGTATGCTGCTGGCTATTCGTTTGTCATAGTTGACCTTTAATACATTGACATAAAGACTACTCGTTCCACTGTTCTTCAGTTTTCATCATAAGTGGGTATGGACTTGTCAGATGCTTTCTCTGCATCTATTGAAATGATCATGCGGTGTTTGTCCTTGGCTCTGTTAATATGTTGTAGGGCATTTATTGATTTATGTGTGCTGCATCCTGCCCGGTCATGGCATGTAACCTTGGTGATTTGCTACATTTTCTTTGTCAGTATCTTACTGGGGATTTTTGTGTATGTGTTCAGTAGGGAAATTGGATGGCAATTCTCTTTCTTCGTTAGGTCTTTCTCTGGTTTTGGTATCAGTAATTCATGTTTCCAGTGATGATTCCATGATTGTGTATTTCTTTTCTTTCTTTCTTTCTTTTTTTTTTTTTTTTTTTATGGCTAGCTCAGCCTGTGCTAGGGATCGGGCTGGCATGGCATGTGGTACTGGGGATTGAACCGTGCTCTCTGTGGTTGCCTAAGCTTGCCTAAGCAAGTGCCTCACACCACTGTGCCATCTTGCCATGCCCCCTCTTTCTTTTTCTTTTTAATTCAGTAATGGTTGTTATATTGCATACTGTTGTCTTAAAATTAATTGCTCAGATTACCAGATATAAGCATGTGAAATTGGTCAAAAGAATAAAACATTGACAATCCTTTCAATAAAGCAATAGGAATCAGGTGCACAAGTATTCCAGCTGTCCACACATGTTTTTCCTTCCTTCTCTCTTTCCTTCTTTCCCTCAGCCCAGTTGCTTCTTCCCTTTGAGCAGTTTTTTTTCTCTTTCGCAATATTTATCACAGCTTTCAGATTTTATTTACTTTTTCAGGTTCTCACACTAGGGAAATAATACAGTATTTACAATATTTTATTTCACTTGAGTATGGCTTCTAGTTACATGCATAAAAGCCGTGAGTTTATTGTTTTTATTGCTATGTAATGCTCCACTGTATAAAAATACATCTTTTTATCCATTCCGCAGCTGATGGGCATTTGGGCTGCTTACAAGATTCACCTTTGATAAATTGTATTGCTATAGACACGAGTGCACATTTACAGATGTAGTATGATGCCTTCAGTTCTTTTGGAAAAATACTCTGAAAGGTGATAGCTCAGTTAAGTGGGACCTTTAAGTCGGGGTTTGAGGAATTTCCACACGGATTTCTACAATAGTTGTACCAGTCTACATTAGCATTTGTAATTGGTTGACTTTTTGTACTAGGAATCGAAATCAAGACCTCACATCAAGACCTGTGGCAGGCAGACACAATACCATTAAGCTATAGCCCTGGAACCCTGGGTTGATTTGTTGATGGTTTTCATTCTTTCTGGAGTGAAATGGAAACTCAGTGTTGTTTTAATTTGCATTTCATGAATGATAACGATGTTGAATTTTTTTTCATGTATTTATCTGCCATTTGTATTTCCTCAGCTCAGAAGTATGTGTTCATCTCAGATGTCCGCTCTTGGATGGGGTCTTTGAATTTTGGCAGCCTGATTTCTTTTAAAAAAACAATAATATGTCCTAGATAGAAGTCCTTTATGTTAGGGACAGCTAACTAAAATTTTCTTCCAATTTGTGGGTCTTCATTTACTATGTTGTTGGTTTATTTTTATGCACAAAAACTTTTCAATAAGATGAGATCTCAGTTGTTCATTCCTTGAAGTATTTCCCATGAATTTTCATGAAAGAGTTAATCAATAATGGCCTTAGATATCCTCTAAATTTCTTGTAGATTGAGCAGTGAATCCTTGAGATCCTTGTCTTTTCTTTGTAAGCAAGTTTTTAGTAACGTTTTCAATTTTATTAACCAATATTAGATTATTTAGAAATTTTATGCCTCATGATATGTATTTGATAATTCATATGTATCTAGGAATATGTCCATTTGTTCTGTGTTTTCTATCTTTTGAGAGTAAAGATTTTCAAATTAGGTATGGATGATCTTCTGGATTTCTGCAGATTCTGTTATGATTTCTCCCTTTTAAATCTTAATTGTATGAATTTGACTCTAGTTTTGAAAAGCTGGCTGAGAAGTTCTTTTATATTATTTAATTTTTCAAAAAATTCATTTATTTTGGGCATTGCTTTCTTAGTCTCACTAATATTAATTTCTGCTCTGATATTTTCAATACCCTCCCTTGGGCTAGCCTTGGGCTTGATCTGTTCATCTTATTCTCAGATTTTTAGATTCAACCTTAGGTTGCTTATTTGAGCTTGTTCTGTTTTCCTGGCATGAGTTCACCACCACCACCAAGTAATTTTCCTTTTAACACTCCTCTTAATGCATTCCACAAGTTCTGGTATGTTGTATCAACCGTATTACTTACTTGTAGGTACTATTTCATTTCATCTGCGGACCATTGGTGTTCATTAGTGTTTTATTTAATTTCTGTGTTTTCATGGAGCTTTCTGGTTTATTTTGTCATTGATTTCCAATTTCATAGCACTATGGTCAAATAATATGCATGAAGTGACTTCAGTTCTTTTGTATTTACTTAAGCATGTTCTATGGGCTGGTATGTGGTCTGTTTTGGAGAATGTCACAGGTGGCTCTGAGATGAATTTGTATTCTGTTGTGGGGTGATACATTCTACAGACATCTGCTAGGTCCATTGTATCACACATATGGTTCTCAAATTTCTCTGTTTTTTTTTTTTTTTTTTTTTGTCTGATTGGTCTATTTGTGATAGTGAGGTCCCCTATTACAACTGTGATTGTGTTTCTTTGGGTTTTCATGCATGTTTACATTTGCTTTACATATTTGATTTATAGCCCAGGAAAAACTACAAAGAAATAACAAGTGGACTCTCATCTTACTTTAAAAAAGAGCTTTGGTACAACTAAAGAAATCACCAACAGAGTGAAAAGACAGTCCACAGAGTAGAAAAAAATCTTAGCCAGTTTTTCCTCCAGGCCAAGTGCTTACATCTGGGACATATAAAGAATGGAAAAGAATCAGACCCCAGATTTAAAAATGCAATCCAAAACTGGGCATCTGAATTGAATATATACTTCTCAGAAATATAAATGGCAAGTAAATATACAAAAAAATTCTACATCACTAATCATTCAAGAGATGCAAATTGAAACATCACCAAGGCTCCATCACACTCCTAAAAGAATGGCCATCACCAAGAAATCAGTTAACAACAAATGCCAACAAGACTATGGAGAAAAAGTAACTTGCTCTACTGTGGGTGGCAGTGCAGACTTGTGTCACCACGGGAAATCAGTGTTCCTCAAAAATTAGGAATAGAGGTACCATTTGATCCAGCTATTCCCCTTTTTAGGATCTTCCAAAAAGAATTAAAGAAAAAAAAAAAACATACCACCATGATATATGCACACCCATGTTTGTAGCAGCACAGTGTGTAACGACTAAATCTTGGAAACAACCCACACAGTCATCAACTGATGAAGCGTTTGTGCTTTCTGTACAGTGGAGTACTACCCAGCTGTAAAGGAGAAAGTTGAGACATTTATAGATAACAAGAGGGCCCTTGAGACCGTGCTGTTAAGTGGAACACATTAGAGACATATGTATAAATGCCACATTATCTCTCAAGTAAATAAGGACTGGCCAGATAGCTCAGCAGACTAAAGCACCTGCTCAGGCAGAGCACAGCAGCCGGGGTTCAATCCCCAGCCATGTGGGTGCTGGCCCAGCACCCAGGGCATGCTGAGACCAGATTGAGACTGGGTGTGGTAGCCTGCACCTATAGTCAGAGTGCTTGGGAGGGTGAAAGTGGGAGAATCACCAAGAGTCCACTCTGTAGCGAGACCCTGTAGACCCTGTTCTAATTTTTTTTCAAAAAGTAAATAAATAACAGGTGTTGTGAAATAGGAAGAAATTGTTCAAGTGGAGAAGAGAATGGGGGAAGAAAAGAAGAAAATGAAAAAATGGAAACAAAGGCTTGTAAATAAGAAAGAGAAGTGGAGATGAAGGAAGAGAAAGGGGTTGGGGTGGGTCCAGAACCAGAAACGTTGCGCACAGGTGTAAGTTCCCTGCGATGAATGTGACCATTGTGTATATTTGAACTGTAACGATCAACTAAAGCAATGAGCTCACAGTTCAAAGTTGCATTTATAATCCACCTTGAACAAAATGTTGACTGCACCAAGTAGTGTGAATAAGCATGGAAGATAATAAATGTATTTGAAAGGATATGAAATTCTTAAAATTATTAAATTTTAAAAATAAGGTAAACCTGTAATTGTAAGAAACAAAAATGTGTATGGCATAAAACAGGTATCTGAGGTGAAAATGTTTACATGTGCTTATATTTTTCAAAAAGAATGCAGAGATACTCATTAAATTAAGAAGTTTATTTCAACCATGAATATGAAATTTATAGGGAAGTTTTCTTGAAAGCAAGTGATACCATCCAACCATATGTCCAGCTTTACACAACTGTATCTTTAATCTGAGTACCAGATTTAACAATAAAGTAGATAACATGTCAACCATTGTTAAGCGGCTACTCATCGTTTGAATATTTGTAACATAAGTATTATTGTACATTGCCCTGTTTCTTTGTTTCTGATTTTACTTTTCAAAATAAAACTAAATTAAAAACTCTAGAGAGCTGGGCATGGTGGCTCATGCCTGTAATCCCAGCACTCGGGAGGCTGAGGCAAGAGGATCGGTGCGAGTTCGAGAACAGCCTGGGCTCCAAAAGTGAGCTCAAGACCAGCCTGAACTGCACAGTGAGACCCTGTCTCAAAAAGCCAAAAAAAAAACCTCTAGAAAAAAATTTAAAAGAAACAGTTGAAAGAATAAATAATACACAGTGTTCTAGAGTATAGAGAAAAGTAGTAGAATTAGGAGCACTCTAGTATTTCAATAGATGGACCCTTAGAAGAGATATGAATGAAGTCTCAACTTATAAGGGCCAGGGGCAGACAGCTCAGTAGAATAAGCACTTGCCTGGCAAGCACAAGGTCCTGAGTTTAATCTCTGGTAATGCAAAACACAACAAAACAAAAAAGTCTAAGCTTGTGCATACTTTGAACATTATTTCATTTGACTCAGAATGTGACCTGAGTGTTGATTTATTAAGCACACTCATAGGATCTCCTCACATAGATGTTGTTATATGGTGTCCCCCAGCAAACCGCCCCAACTCGATGTCTTAGAATAACATGAATTGTTCATTTTGAGTGTGATTTTATGTTTGGGGTAAGATTTTGTCACTACTTGATGGGACATTAGCATGGCAGTTTAACTGCCTGGAGCCAGAGTGTCAGCAGCTAATGTTACGCCACATAGCCTTGCGGGGCAGGTGTCATTGTCCCTTTCCTCCTACTTGGACATCTTCACATCACCCAGGCTTCCTCACAGTATGGTGGCACTTGGGAACACAGTTTATAGGTCCAAGGAGAGGGACCGGCACTGTCTCAGAGGTCACACACAGCTCATTCCACTGTTATGGAGAGGGAGGAGAGCAAGCTATGAGACGCAGCGTGATACAGGTAGCACTATTCCAGTCATTTTCATAAAGCTAATTATGGCACAGAGATGGCGAAGACAGACAAGTGGACATGTGGATCTAAAGATAAAGGGAAATATTTTAATTTCATGGTACAATTTAGGGAGCCCTGAGCACAGAGATTGCAACTAAAATCACAAAGTTAGATGAGTTCACCTATTAAGTAAAGGGAAAGGCGAGTAGACAATGAAAATCTTGGATGTGCACTAATTATAAAAGAGTAGAAAAAGCAGAAAGAACCAGAGGCTGAAGAGAATATGCAGCTGTTACAACGCAAAGCAGGAAAGCTGTTGAAAGAAAGCATCGAGAAGAGAGAAACACAACAGAAAACCTGCAAGACACGAGCAAAATCTAGCCCCGGTGTAGTCAGTAACGAAGCCGATGGGTTTGGGCGGTGGAGCAGCGCAGGACCAAGATAAGCTGGAGCTGTGAGAATGGACAGCCGCGTCGGGACGAGAACTGTGAAAGGTGGTGAGAGTGCAAAGACTGGTTAGGGAAGTTTTCTGCTTTACAAAATGAAAGGGCGGAGCTTAGAAAGCAGACAGAGAGAGGTATTAAGAGAAGGGAATTGCAGGAGGAGACAGAGTGGTCTCCATTCCTCCGGACTGCACTGCAGGGGTCATGTCCAGTTCAGCACAGGTCTTGCATTAGACGGGTTTCTCACAACTTGAGAAACGCTGAGCTGAGAAAACGTCCCTTGATCTGCATGGGATGTGGGCTGCAGGTCGTCGTAAGGTATATAACAACTTAGCTCAGCATCTGGAGTGTGGGACTGGGATGAAACTGAGTGGGATGAAGCTGAAACTGGAATGAGAAGCCGTATTTAATTAACTGATGAGATCAATAGAAGGGTGAATGTTTTATTGCCATGTGTTTATAGTATGTGCTTATTTACATAATATATGATCCAAGTGATCTCATTAGTCAAGCAAAATATAGAATATGTACTTAAAATTATGATTGGATTATTTCAATGAGTGGTTTTTTCTTGATTACTGTTTGTATCCTGAAATAGCAACCTAATGTTGTTGCATCTACTCAGGGACTAAGCACGAATTCTTGCTTATTTTGTTATTTTATGTGTGACTGAAGCTCAGTTGATTTTCCTTTTATATAATCTGAACACTTTTATGCTCAGGTGAGCTCACCCTCACCAATTTATGTGTACGTTTCTAAGATCTAATAATTTCTATTGGTTGAATAATTCTTTGTATGCTAAGCAGCAACAGGTGGCATAGGAAATGGCCAAGCAAAATTTTAATAGGTCTTCAAAAGGTAGACTGAAATGAATATGAAACAGCTATATTTATAAATTTGAATATAAAAGTCAACAGAATATTGTTCATAGCATAACAGTAAGGTAATAACATTGAACATTTGACTGCCAAACTGCTTTAATACAGTGAAATACTAGTAATCTTCAGCTGCCAAGTTTAGTATCCAGGTAAAGTGGGAAAAATTATTGGAAAGAATAGCGCCACATCTGGAAATCTTCAAAGGAAAAACAGAACATCAGTGACACACTAGAACTGAAAACAGTGTTAATAGTCTGAGATGTATCATTTCAAAATAAAAATAAGAATGGGGGTGGAGTGGCAGATAGCCATAAAAGCTGAAAGATAGGTATGCGTGATGACGCAAATGAAGATGTGGGAAGATCAGAGGAGGAAACAGACAGAAGCTGATTAAATATCAGAAAGAACTGAACGTAGTTTGTTGAAGCCCTGTGGAATAAATTGCAATGAGCCACACACCTTTGTGAGCACCAGGATAGTGGGAAGCCATAATGATCACCATAAAAATTGTGTAGGAAAGCTATGTAGCAGGAGAACTTTCTGCATAACCATAGTGACTGCTTAATGTCACATCTGAGTCACTTTCTCCTCACTAGGACATGACACCTGACACAGCTTAAGAGGAAAATCAGCTCATGGTTTAGGCCATGATGGAGCAGCTCCAAGACCGGAAGGCATAGCAGACAGATCTGACAGGAAAAGGCAGCTCATGTCCTGGAGGTCCAGAAGCAGAGAGGACAGGGCAGAGCTAGGGGAGGGAGATACACCTTTCAGGTCACATGCGCGGGCCTCAGTAGCCTGCCTGCTCTGTGCAGGCCTCATCTCGCGAGACCACCTCCACTATAGCACCCCCACAATACAATTGCATTGCAAAATCTCCCCACCTATGTGTGTATGAGGCAATTCTAGATTTAAACCATATCAACTACTTAGTGATTGATACATTTGTACACATAAAATTTCACACTGTTGTTCAATCTCTGAAGTGGATGAATGCAGAAATACTTGGGGTTCTTTTAGTTTTGTTTTGTTTTCTGTTTGGTTTGTTTGTTTGTTTGTTTTTGTTTTTAAGGGGAGAGGGTTGCAGAGGGAGTAGCCCAGTGTTGCCCACCAGTGATTCACATGGAAAGCTGCCCAAGTCCTCCTGGAGAACACCTGGGATTCCTAGAAAAACATTGAAAACCGAAACATGAAAAGAATAGGGCCTTACTGTGCCATCACAGAGTAAGACTATAAATCCGGTACTACAGATGAAAAAGTTAAAGCACGTGAGCTACAACCCCGGTTTGCTTATATTTTCTTGAATAAATATCACAGTTCTGTGTAGTATTAGGCACCCAACCGGAAGACAGATGCTCGGATTTGAATTCTAAAGCCCTTCAACTCATTTTTTTTTCGAGTACAATAAAATACTTCTGAGCCAGCATCTCAGTTTGTAGCTCAAAGATGCAACGCCTGCTTAGCTTGTGCCAGGCCCTGGCTTCAATGCCTAGCACCAGAAAACAAAAAAGAGGAGTGAACCAGATTATTTGCAGAAGTTTGAGAACAGGCTAACAATTTGCATAAAACCCAGAGAACAAGAAAATACAAAAACGTAAAATGCCAAAGCAATGTCAGGCCATAGCCTAACTGTAAAGAATTTATACCAATACATCCAAAGTTGTAATGGAATGTTCAGGAGGCTAGGGTCTAATCCCTAGTCTTGCTTTACTAGGTCAGCAAATACAAGGGTAACTAATGTAATGACCAATATCCAAATGGAGTTGTGGTAAAGCTCTAGGTTTTCAGTGGATAAGTTTTAGTATTTCTTATATCTTACAAAGATGTGCAGACAATCACACTGTCAGAACAAGATTTCCAGACAAGACAGTCTACTGAAACAACAGGTTCTGTTTCCTGGAATTACATAGAATTCAAGTTCTATGTTCTTCTTTGATAAATTTCTTTGCAAATCCTATTATGATTTCTAGCAACATGAATGATAGCTGTTGCAGAGAATCTAAAAGAACTCTTGGCTTTTGATCAATTGCTGTATTTTATGCTCTAATACTGTTTTTAAAATAAAAATATTTGAACTAATTATACATACAAAAAATTTGAGTTAAAACCTGCTTCAAGAATAGAGATGATGACACAACCCGTGAAGATAGTAATTTGAACGTTTCTTCACGTAACACTGAAAAATTCAAAAGTGCATCATATGTCTTGCAGGTAGCAAGATAGATAACATTTAGATATATCACACATAAAAGTCTCTGGCATAGGTTTTCCTGCATTATATGGAAGGCTATCTATTACTTAATTTTAGTCCAATTTCCACTTAATTTCTTAATTTGATGTTTCAGTCAATGCATGGCTTTGAGTACAAACTCAAACCTTTATTGTGCTGCTGTTACTAACTGTATGTTGAACTTTTTGGCATAGATTGCTTCCATAAATCGCTCAATCATTTTTATTTCATGGGCTATAGACCCCCGAGTGAAGGATTCTGCAGCGTGCTAACAGCTTGCGTTTCCTTTCTCGCCTTGCAGTCTGCTCCCAGTACTCCAGAGGGGTGTTCGCCATCTTTGGACTCTACGACAAGAGGTCAGTGCACACCTTGACTTCGTTCTGCAGCGCGCTACACATCTGCCTCGTCACACCCAGCTTCCCCACGGAAGGGGAGAGCCAGTTTGTGCTGCAGCTCAGGCCTTCGCTGCGAGGGGCCCTCCTGAGCCTGCTGGACCACTACGAATGGAACTGTTTCGTGTTTCTGTACGATACCGACCGGGGTAAGTCCAGCTTCCCGTCCACGGACGAGAAACGCTAACTCTCCAGGGGACACGACCCTGTATTACCTTTGTGATTTGGTCAAGATACATTGGCCCGTATTCTAGCTGAAATCAGAAAGTAGTTGATGTGTTTTATCCGTGTCTTACCCTGACTCTACGGAGAAACTTCTCATTGAAGAAAAAACCCTGATGCTTCATAAAGTTGCATCTGAGAAAATATGCTCTGTAACTTACAACTGCATGGGTAGCAAAGCCAGGCCAAGGTGACCCTGGTACCACACGACAATGGACACATTATCCTGGGTCACCAAATAGGTGGACTTCTTTCCACTTGTCTACCCACCCCCCCAAACCATTCCCCTGTAGACTCCAGCTAGGGGTCCTCTACTTTAATTCAGTAACAACTTACCTAGTTGAAAATAGCACCAGATGGCCCCAGACTGGGGCACAGTAAGTGGGGAACAGCCCCTGCTTGAGATACCAAGCTGTCATTTTGCCTGGATTTTGAGCAAAGGGCTGTGTATCAGAGCTCCCCTGACTCCTCCACGGGTTCCGCTGATTTACCAAATCAGCTTGTGGAGCACAGAGAGAGGCTCGTTATGCTCATGTCTGTATTAGGAAAGATGTTCCAGAAGATGCAGGTGAGCAGTGAGCGGAAGGCAGGCACTGAGAGCATAAAGAACTTCAGGGCCTTCCAGGTCAGCGCCTCTCCGGAACCTCCCTGTGTTCAGCTGCCCAAAAGCCTTCAGAACTCTGTTCACTGGGATTGTATGGAAGTTTCATTTTGTAGTCATGGTTGATTTCATAATTAACCACTAATAATCAGCTTTCTGACTTTTCCCACCACAGAGGTGCTTGGCTAGAGCTAAACGTTCCAGCCGTCTAATTAGCCCTGGATCTTGCCAATAGCCAGTTCCAGGGCTGAAGCCTTATTTGGGGAGTGGTGAATCAAACATCTCCTTACTGTAAATATGTGTAATGGTGCATGGTCCCAGCACTTAGGAAGCTATGGCAGGAGGATCCCTATGAGTTTGAAGTTAAGCTTGGCTATATAGGAGTTCAGGGTCAGCCTGGGCTACGTAGGGAGACTCTGACTCAAACAAACAAGCAAGCTAGAACATGAAGATTAGCATCATATACCGTATATTGCACAGTTTCACAGTAACTTCTCTTTTAAAGTCTCTGTGATGGCATTTCAGGTGTAATCATAACCTAAATATGTGTTTTATTTGACATGAAAATGGGCTAATGTTTTAGAATATCGTAATACCAAATGGAGTCAGAATGTTGACTTTAAGTACAGATACTTAAGTGAGTAATCAAAGGATCATTGAAAGAACGATACAGACTTGCCAATATGGCTTCTTCTGTATTTATCTACCCGACTGAATAGACTAAAAATAATACAGATTGACCTGCATATTGAAGAGGTGAGGTAGATCGCTGACATTATCTGTTGACAATCTGTATAGTAAAAATCCGTACAATATTTTTTATGATGTCTGAAGTAGCTTGAAGTACTTAGGTCTTTGTTAAGGAGTCCTAATATTTTTTTAACATATACAATTTCTTTTTTCACTTTTGTCTTTTATTTAGTGATAGAAACATAGCAAAATAGCCGTTAGGGAAGATTTGGTTAGTCCTTTTCTTTGAAGCTTTAATCAGAGTATAAGACATTATAATAAAATTGAAGTAGCCAATATTTTAGTGACATCATGAGTATTAATTTTATTTGTGAAGGGTTGAGCAAATAGCTCAGCTGATTAAAGTGCCTGCTTAGGCAGATGCAGGGGCCAGTAGCTTAATCCCCAAGGCACACTGAGGTGACGATAGAGGCTGGGCGTGGCGTTCATCGCCGTAATCCCAGCACTTGGGAAGCTGTAAACAAGGAGGATCACTGTGAGTCCAATCTATGTAGTGAAACCCCTCTAGATCCCAGACTAAATACAAAAAAAAAAAAAAAAAAAAAAAAAAAAAAAAAAAAAAAAAAAAAAAAAAAAAAAGTACATTTAAAAATAAAAAAAACCTGCTTAGGCAGAGTGTAGTGGGCAGGGTTCAGCCGTCAGCATACCATTCTGGCCCAACCCCTGGTATACACCGAGATCACGATGGAGGCCAGGCATGGTGCCATGCACCTGTAATCCCACCATGTGCATGGGAGGCTGAAAACAGAATCACTAGGAGTCCGATCTACATAGTGAGGCCCTATAGACTCTCCTCTAAATACAGAAAAAAATATAAGTAAGTTTTATTTATGAAATGAATGAAAACAATGAATTCTTTCCTATACAAAAAAGAAAATCAAAATCAACATTTTCAGGCCATATTCCACCTTCAAAAGTTCCAGTTAGAATCTCTTATATTCAGAGATGAAAAACTCATCAAATGAATTGACTCCTAAAATTTAAATATTAGGCTGAGAGAGTAAACCACTGAAGGTGCTGCACCAGGCATGCTCATGCGTCACTTTTGTTAGCATTCTTCATGAATTTCTTTTATGAAACAGCTCTGCCATTTAGTATCATTAGTACACTTTCTATGAGGTAGCATATGCTACTTTTTTCTTGGAAATGTAGGCGCCTGTTCACGTCAGCAACTATTAGTTGACAGTCTCACCCATTTAGAGACTATGATATGCAAAATAACATTTCAGCTTGATGAAAATCGCAAACTGTTTTGTTGACTAATACGTTGCAACATAAGAAGAAAGCTTAGCAAGGCCCTTCCCGAAAGCGTCCCATGTGAGGGCGGGGCATGTGTCTGCGCGTCCCTCTTCACCTGATGGGCAAGTACCTCACAAGTAAGTGCTTCTCCAGATATTCATATGTCATAATGAGACCTCTTGCTATCTTCCGTTTAGAACAATGACCCCTGATATGCACACCAGAAACATGAATAAAGTAATGGAGTCAACAAGGGAAGTCCTTGACGATAGGTGCCAAAGATGTTAGGGCCCCAATAACTAATCATTGGATTCATGTGGTGCCATAGTTTTTATGGCCATCACACAAGGCACATCTACAGGAATATTACTTGAATTAAATGTAATTTTTTGTAATGAAAAATGCTGCAAGATAACATTATTTAGACTTAATTAAATTTAAATATTTAAACATCTTTCAAACAATCCAATTTTCTGATAAAGTACAAATTAAATTATTCAGTTCTAATTCACATGCTCTCCTTTTTCTTGAGAGGGAAGAAGGGATTAATTTAATATGCATATTACTGATTCTTTGCTCATCAGAACGACATCTTTACAAAGGAATGTATTTTTGCTCTTTCCATTTACCCAGGACCTTAGATGTTTATGATGTATTTTGGGCCATTCCTAACATTATAGGCAACAAAGCCAGTTTTGGGAAAGAAGAAAGATGAGGAAAAGCAATCCTGCCATTGTAAAATTCTGTTGACTGCTGTGGGCATTTTCCAGAACCCTATGATGGCCAACAACCATGACTGTTTGACTAACATCTGCAGTGGCTGGCACAGAACTTGTTTTACTTAAACTTGGCTTTCTTTAATGCTTAATCTTCCAGCTTATAGGAACATTAGTGGCTTCTAGACTTACAGCTTGATCTCAGGCATTGTTAAAAATCTTGTATTCAATGTCATAACTGTGTTATCATGGAAATGGTTACAAGGAGAGATATATTTGGTAAAGTGTGGAGCGGAAAATTTTCCTTTGGTTTGTTTTGGCTTGCTTCCTTCGTTTTGTTTTGCTTCTTCTCAGCAGTATTTTGAACAAGAATATATTCTATAGATTATATAACATGCCCTCAAAAACATAGGAAACTATGTCCTGGATAGTGTCACACATAGAGTCTGCTGTTGGAAAGGGAGACACACTCTGCAATGTCCTGACCCCGACCAGCCTCTTCTGACCAGACTCCACCTCCAATCTTAACAGTGAGTCAGCGCTAGTCACCCCCATGATCCCATCATCTTCCAGAAGCTCTGTCCTTGAGGCCTTGGAGAAGCATTCTTCATCTAAACCGTAACCTCTTTGCAGAGTTGTGTGTTCCTTGTGGGTTGCAGCCAAGGTAAAACGAGGCACAGGTGTGTGTGACCCACCTGCCAGTGGTGTATCTCAGATGCTGCTGGGAGTTGGCAGGAAGGAGGATGAGGAGGATGAGCAAAGAATAATTACGGGAAGATAAAACGAGGATAGTGAGAAGAAGGAAGTGAGGAATGGCTGCGACAGAATACAGAAATCCTGGAGATGGAAGTGCAGAAATGTAGGTGGCTTGGGGCCCAGGCAGCCTGACAGAGGTGCGCTGGAAGGACTGAAGAGGCCTACGGAGGACGATAAGGACGGCAGGGAAAAAACAAGTGTTGGTTCCGGATCAGTTTAGTGTCAGTGGGAGACACCAGGTACACACTGCTGACGGGCCGGTCCCCAGGGGAGCTCCCCTCCCGCCTGCCAGTGTCTAGGCACTGACAAGAGAGGATCTGGACAAGGCCTGTAAACCTCCCACTCTCCACAAAGTGCTCTGTGCCCTGCACCATCAAAATTCCAAATTCCAACAAGCTCATCGACAGAGGACTACGTAGATAGCTAGCAGAGTTCTGCTATTTCCCCTGTTAACTAGTTTGATGAACTTTTTGAATATTAAATTTGTATAAGCATTTTTTTTTCTTCCTTTTTAGAGCCCTAAATAGACACTGAACTCGTCGGGTAAATTATTCAAACACATCTGAACAGGGTGGAAACCTGTTTCTTAGCCATAGAGTTTATCAAACAGAGTTCTAATGGTTTAACAATTGTCTCATCTGAAGAGGGCAAGGCCACACAGGCCTCCTCACCTGTTCCGCGTTTCTCACCGACCCACGTCTTTCCACAGCAGTGATGTTTACAGGTGACTTGTGGTGCGCTACTGAGTTTTAGTGTAAAAATATTCCTCATCTGAAGATCTATGGGGAAAGTCCCTTAGAGCTCAGACTGAAACATTATTCAAGACACCTTATATTGCCAGAACAATTTTTCCTTACAAAAATAACACAACATGTTCAAGTGATTTTCACAATAAAGGTTGAAAACTATGTGATAAGTAAAGTTTACTCAATAATGGGCTTTGTAACTTATCTGTGGTGGTTATCCTAGGCAGGATGTTAGAACTATGGAAGGCAATAACTTACTATTAGTCGAAAAGAATTTTTACATATGTTATATAAATTCCTATAACAGGCACTGTCAAATGCATGCCCATCTTTTGCATATGCAAACAGAAACGCTTAGCTCTGTAGTCCAGATGGTGTTCGTGTAGAGCAACTACAGGACCACAGTGTTAAGTGCTGGGAGGTCACATCAGCTTAACTTCTTTTTGTATTTTTTATCTTTGTAAGTTCCTTAACATTACTAGATTTCATTTTTCTAGCCTCAGAAAATAGTACTAGAAATAAAAGCTACTCAGTCACTATGATTTGTGGATAAATTACATCTAAAGCTCCTCAAATATAGTAAACATGATATGTTATCGTGACTGTTCTTTTATTATGACCATTATTTTCAGTATCAGCATGCTACTGCTATAATAGTCTACCCTTGAATTTTGAGAAAAATTTATCATTTCAATATTGTAGCATGAATCAAAGGGTTTTAGTAATATTTTATGCAGCAGTACCGGGGCCTTCAAAACCTGGATGTTATTAATTATCAATGTGAAAGTGGTCAGCAAACAAACCAAAGCATGAATGTCCATTGCTCCATTTCCTTTTCTTCCACAGACTTCCTTCCTTCTTACTGCCTCTGTCATAAGTCTATCCTTGGTCTAGGACCTGTCTTTACCTACTTCTCCTCGTCTAAAAACTTCTTAACTACGAAGACATCTGTCACATTCCTAATAAGAATCATTGCATTGCTTCCATTACCCAGTAGATGAAGTCCAAATTTCTAGAAGCCGCCCAACAGTCTGTCTCCTGATTGGCTGCCCGATATCATTATGATGGCTTTGTTTCTCTGAAACATGCCCCAGTAAAAATGGTCTTTTAAAAGATTTTGAACACACTGGATTCCCTCCATCTTGCTCTGAGAGCTCCGCAAATGTTATCACTTCAGCCTCAACTATTCTTGCAGATCATTTTCCCTCGGATAACTCCTATTTATTTTCAGATCTGAGGATAACTTCCCACAAGAAGTCTTTTCCCATGGGCTTACCCTCAAGGGAGTAAAACTGCCCTGGGCTCCTGCAGTGTTTGCACTTTCTATTTCAATCACTGTATCTTTTATTCTATGCTTTCACTCTGTGGTTGGTTGAAGTTTCTTATATGAATTTCTGCCTTATTTATTGGATTCTTTCTAACAAGAATAACATCCCTGTACATAGTCACCCCTGATCAATACAAATGAATAAATTGTAGGGTCTCAGTCCCACTTGTGTAACAGTGACTTTGACATCTGCATCTGGAATTCAGTCCTCTCCCCTGAGACATACTCATTTCCATAGTAACTATTGACGTTTCATTTGTATAACAAAATTCAACTTCCCAAAGGGGACTTAATTACCTTCTTTTTATTGTCAAACTTGCTGCATTTGGTACATTCTCTGCCCTCCAAAACAGAGAGTGGCACTTTGCCTCAGCTTGAAATACAGCAACAATTTTCCTATTTCTTATGCCCGGTGATCCCCCAAATGATCTTCTGTCCCGCCAAATGTGAATCACCTAAAAGTATCCTCAGTTTGTCCTCCCTCTTTCAATCAGACCACACAAGGCTTGTTTGGATCCTCTTTCCTCTCCTTCATGAACCAGCTTTAACCTAAGTTCTAGTCCTGTCGCAAAATCTGTTGGATGACTTTTTCAGTGGAAATCCTTAGCAAATCCTTTTTTTTTTTTTTTCTTGGAATGCTATTCCACAATGCTATGTAATTTTTATTTATCATACGTACTTGATGATTTTGTAGGAAGATTATACTGACCTTCTAAATACATTACAGAATAAGACAGTCTTATTAATACATTACAGAATGGGGGGTGATGAGATAGCTCAGCAGTCTAAAGCACCTGTTTAGGCAAGCTTGAGAAACCACAGGGACCACAGTTCAATTCCCTGCACCATATGCTTTGTCATCCCCAGCCACAGGGCAGACTGAGCTGACTATAACATAATGAAAGTAAAAATAAACAAATAAATAAGAAAAAATACATTACAGCATAGTGTTTTTTTAAAAATTTTCTAGATTAATTTGTAGAATGTTTAACGTACTATTCACTGAAGTTTAATAGAATATACCTTCAAACCCTTGGACATGAAAACTGTAAAAGCTTATTGGCTTATGCTGCCCCATCTTTCAAGATTTTAAGGCTATTGAGACTTTTTTTATAATATTCTTTTTAAAATACATGAAGTGCATTGGATGAATTGACCAATGCATTCTGCACCCAGAAATGCATTACTTAGGATGTTATTTTTTCTGAACATTGGAAGAATTCTTTTCTGTTCCAGTATATGGTCAAGTTTACTAATATGTCTTGGGGTTGAAGAATAATATTTCTTCCTTGATATTTAGCTACAAGGTTCTTTCCTGATCATCCTCTGTCAAATCTGCTACACCTTTATTAAACTTCTAACAATATGACCCAACTTAGAAACATGGAAATCTTTAAAGTTGGTGATAGTTTTGTCAGCTTCTTAATGAAGTTCCATAAATAACTCTTATATATCTGTCATATTTTCATTTTGAAAAGTTAAAACTTTTAGTATCTCCCTGGTAAGCTGGCCCAGTTGTAGCCTATGTAATACACTCGTCTTGTCTTTATAGTGCATTTTTTCCTGACTTCTCTATTTTTCAATATTAACAAAGATTCTTTTGCTTCATATTTGTAAATGAGTCCCTCGCATCTTTCACCTTGAGCTTCACATTTAGGTTGTAGGCGTACCTTTTTCCACAGCATGCTGCCACGGTGCACTGAGCATGTCACTCTGTGTGTTACATACTTAATTTTGCCAAAGCCCAAAAGGTAAACAGAATTACCCAACATTATTTTTAAGATTTGGTTTAATTAATTTGCCTCAGGTATCAAAGCGGTCAGTAACAAACTAGGACAACTGTATCTGTCATTCAACTAATTCTTGACTTCCACCACTATGTGCCAAGAAATTCACGCTATGTTTATTATTCTTTCCTTAATAAGGAAACATGGTCTGGTGCAGGGTCCACAAACTTAGGTTGTGAAGAAGCAGACAGTGGAGACTTTTGTCCTTATAGACCATATGGTTTCTGTCACAAACATCCACTCTGATGTTGTAGTGAAAAGCAGCTATTGGAGACGCACAAACGAGTGGATATGCATGTGAGCCCGTAAGAAGCTATGGACACTTAAACTGGTTCTTGACATGCTGGTTTTATCTTTTTTTTTTTTTTCTTTCGCATCTCTCTCCAAACATTTAAAAATGTAAAATCCATTCACAGCTCACAATCCACACAGACTTGTCTCACGGATTAGTTTCCAATGTGTATATAGATTTTCACGTAAAAGTTTGTAGCTTTTAAATATTATGTGTCTTAATGTTAAACGATTTTAAATAGGAAATTCACTCATCTGTTAGAAACAAGTTCGTAAGGACAGGGGACATGGAGCATTGCCCTCACGCGGGAGCACGCGCACCTTGTCCAAGACATCTCTTGTCCCTACCCGCTTGGGAAGTCTTAATATTGCTACCTGTTTTTCAATTCCTGGCTGTGACAAGGTGGGGCACTTGCGCCCCCATTGGCTCCCCTGGGGCGCTGCCTTCGCACAGCCCTCAACACTACAGAATCAACCTCCAAAGCTGGAACAAAGTGAATGCTTATATGAGAAGAAAGTGGTACGTCAGATTTCACATTTTTATTTGCCCAAGATAAGGACATCACCGGATAGTAAATAAAACCCACATATTGCTTCCTTGGGAGATCACTTATGGCCAGTTTTGCAGCCATTCTGCAAGTTCTCGATGACGACCAGCAAGACTGCATTCGGAATTGTATGGAGCCTCTGTGTCGCTCACTCAGAGTTACACCCATGCGAACACACTTCTGCTCGTGGTTAACAGCAGGAACATAGTGCAGAAAATCAGTGCTGCCACTCAGCACTCCCAGAACTGCCCTCCGTGTACTTCTGAGGGTACTAGAGGTAGGTGGATAGCTTCTTCTCCCGCATCCCAGTTAACACGCATGAATAAGGCCAGCCACACAAGTGGTTACTGCAGTGAATGTATTTTGTAGCCAATGGCCATAACTAATAGAAAAAGACGCTTCCTGGCACCATCTTCCATTGTGGGATCAACAAGTGGACATTAATTGATAGTTTTGCTGCTTGGGAAATGTATATGACTTTATAATTTTGTTATTGTCTCATCATTGTTTATTCATTTTTAATGAGAAAAAAAGATAAAATAGCAATGAAATGGTTTCAAAACAAGTTAGTAGCATGGTTACAATTAATATCATGCATATTGTTGTCTTTACAGTAGTTATCCAGAGGAAAAGGTGCAGATCTGGTATCTTGTCTAAATAATATTACTACAAACTTTTATTCTCAATGAACTAAGACAAAGTACCTATATATCTATCCTATAAATATAAATATATATATATATATATATGTATCCTTGTGTATACATATATTTTTTTCTTTTTAAAGTTTCTAATACTAAGAGAAAATATCATACCATATCTTATAAGTAGATTGTAAGTCAGAGATACAGTATGAATCATAAAATAAAAAGTATAAATTAAATATTTCAAAACAACATTCCAAAATTCAAATCAAATCATGATTCCAACTTAGAGGCCAGAGTGTTGTGTATCATATGTATGAATCTGTAATCAATTCAGAGTGCTCTCATAGTAGTTGAATAGGTGAATATATACAAAGATATCAACTAAGAAAAAGTTTCCATGGTAGTAAAGAATTACGAAGAATAAAACAATATAAATACAGGAATTGCAAATATATGACCAAAACTTCTAACATTTTGAGGATGGTATATCACACAAAATTCTAGTATGTCATGGACACAGACAGTGTCCATGATGCTTACTGGTGGCCAGATGTGACTTGTGGGACTGAGCTACTATATCCTTGATATCCAACCTGTAGACCCAGACAGAATCATGACCCACAGGGGGCCAGGATAAGTCCATTTGTAGAATATGCTGATGGACATATTCTGCTGCTGTATATAAAAGAATACTTGAAAAACTGCTTTTGTATATCTCTTTTTCTCCTGTGTTTAATTATTTGCCCTATTTTGTGGTTTCTTTCCATTCTCTTTCATGGAGTTGTCATTTTGATCCTTCTCTAGAATATCTTTTAGTAAACGATGCAGGGTTGGCTTTGTCATTATGAAATTCTTTAGTTGTTCTTTGTCCTGGAAATATTTCACTTCTTCATTGAACTTGAAAGAGTTTTGCAGGGTATAGCAGTCTGGGCTGGAATTTGTTTTCTTGTAAGACTTGAAGTACTTTGTTCCATGCTCTTCTTGACTTGATGGTTTGTGTAGCGAAATCTGCTATTATTCTAATGGGTTTTCCTTTAAATGTGATGTTTCTTTTCTTTTAGTATTCTGTTCCTTTGCTGAATTTCTGGGATCTTGATTATTATATGTCTGGGTGTGTTCTTAATTGGGTTGATGTTATTTGGAGTTCTTCGTGCTTCAGTTACCAGAATGTCAAATTGTTTCCCCGTATTTGGGAAGGTTTCTGCTATTACTTCTGCCCATATCCTTTTTATATCATTTGTACAGACTCCTTCTTTCTCTTACATTGTTCATCTCTGCATCATCTTGCAGATGTTGAATTATTTCTTCTTACATTCTAGCTGTTGTTAAGCAATCTTTTGTTACCTCTTCACTAGCTGCAATGGTGCCTTTAAGGTCTGAAAGTCTATTTTCACTTTCATTGAAATGGTTTCGCCAGCTTGTGATTGAGGTTTTAAGCTCCTGTATAGCACTTTGAATCTGCTTCATGCATTCTGTTACTTTCCTATATTGCTCATTCAAGGATTCCATCATTTTTCTGTTCCCCTCTATTTTTATCATTGTCTTTAGAAGCACTTAGTACTTCTTTTATTGTAGGCATTATTTCTTTTTTTACTTCAGAAGTGATTTCCAATCTGATTTCCTCTATGCTTTCTGCAGTTGTTTCTTTACTTAGATGCTATTATTTCAGAAATTTCAGGTGTGTGATTTCTAATTTCTTCTATGCTATTGTCTCCTATATTTGTTCTGGATGGGCTTGGGGCTTGAAAGCGGATTTTGCTCCTTCTCTTTGTCATTTTGTATAGCCCTGCCTTCTGACTTTTGGTCTAGGGTTTTGGTAGAGTTCTTACCTTAGCACCAGGTCTGGATCTACCAAGTTCAAAGTTGTGCAGGTGGATATGGCTTGAGTCTGGCTTCTGAGCTCCACTTCTTCCTGTTGCAGCCCTTGAAGGTGAACCTGCTGTGCCACCTACATCAGCTCCTCCTATATCAGCTGGGTAGGTCTTGTCTAGTCTCTCTGCAGGGAGTTCTGCAGCAGTTTTCCACACTGGGCACCCTCAGCCTGGTTGCTGGGTCAAATGAGTCTGCAATGGACCCAGGAAGGTCTCACGCACGCACTGGGCCTGGGCCTCGTTGCTAGGTGAAATCTATACTTTTAAATCTAATAGGGTTTTGTTTGTTGGTTGGTTGGTTTGTTTGTTTTTTCTGTATTTAGGACTGACTCTACAGGATCTCATTACATAGATAGGTCTCCTAGTGATTCTCCTGTTTTCAGTCTCCCAAGTCCTGGGCTTACAGGCATGTGCCACTACACCCAGTACCAATCACTACCTCAATGTGCCCCAGGGGCAGGGCCAGCATGGCACGCCAGGGATCAAACCCAGTCCCTATGTCCACCTAAGCAGGCACAGTAGTCCACTGAGCTATCTGGCTGGCTCAGTACAGTAAAGTTTTAATTTACAGTTCTCCAATTTTTTATAAAGGCTTAAAGTCATGTAAATATCACTATAAACAACATAGGAAAGTTTCTTTGCAATACAAAAGTTCCCTCATGCCTCTCTGAAATGAATATATATATATATATATATATATATATAGTCCTATAAATTGATAAATTCATGTTTAAAGTGAGGTCAATCATTTTTTGGGCAATTATTTTCTAAGTAATTTTGCCTCTAATTAGTCAATTAGAATATTCTGGTTTATCAAAATATCAGCCACACTCTTTCATATCTTGTAGTCATTTATTGTGGAATAGGTACCTGGCACAGATGTTTTAAGCTTTTACATGTAAAATATAGTTCAGCCAGACATGGTGGCACACACTTATAATCCCAGCACTTGGGAGGCTGAAACAGGAGGATTCGCATGAGTTTGAGATCAGACTGGGCTGCAGAAGTGAGCTCAAGGCCAGCATGAACTGCACAGTGAGACCCTGTCTCAAAAAGACAAAAAAAAAAAAAAGTAGCACGACTGTGTACTGCATGCCAACAAACTGGAGACTCACCAGTGAAGTGACATAAAGAATATTTGAGATAAATCTCAAAGAAATGGTAGGTTGAATCAGATGTAGGACCCATGTTAAGTCATGTTGGAAACACGCATAAACATCAGGTAGTACATGACCTTAATACTCTGTGGAAGAAAGACCTGAAGGAATCAGGTTTTTCTGGGGGGAAAAAAAAAGGAAGTGACAGGAGAGAACACAGCAGGAAGCAGGTCCAAAGCTGCGACAACGCTCTTGGAGCTGTGCAGATGGTGTCCTATCTGTTTTGATAGCACGTGGTGTTTACGAAAAGATGGCAGCAAAGGTGAGCAGTTGTGATGACCAGGCTCCCTAGGGTCCCAGCGATGGCCTTATGCCACTCAGCTTTTACATACATTTGAAAATTACTAAGCAAATTTAGAATGTAACTGTAATCTTTCATTCGTGTAGAATAAAACGTTCATCAACCGGTGACAGCAATCCAAAACCTTTTTTAATGTTTTGGTATGACAGTAAGTACTGTACAGTAATAGAATCAAAGATCTTCGTGTCTAAAAGTAGCTTAAATTATCATACAAAAGGCTATTCTCATGTTATTCCCAACATTTATTGTAAAGATTTTATTCTGGCTCAGACTAAGATCACAATAAATAAGCATTTGCTAGAGGAGACAAACAGCTCAACTTCTCACTTTAGAAGTCCGTCACTGGAATGTGGAAGGCAGACGACAGAGTTGGACGAGGGATGTGACTCGCTGAGCCCTTTACGAGTTTGCCAGGTGACACAGCTACGCCTTGCCCAAAACGATTCCGTGCCTTGGTGCACTTTGCACCCTGAGTGTCCCGAGCTTCCTCCCTGCTTCCATGGAAACCACTTAGCACTTTTCCCATGGATTTTAAGATAAGATAAGCAAGAGGCACATTTCTATTAATTCTTGCTTAGGGAAGATTTAAACTGTGACTCACTCAAAAAGCTTTTCTATTTGCGAGTATCTTAAAATACCTTCAACACAACCCAAGAAGGCCATTTCAGAAATAGACAATGACTAAATATGAAGTTCACATGAACATTTTCCCATGGACTTACTGAAGAACATGTTTTCTGATAGCTTTATATTACAGTTCATGAATTACATTAATTCTACTACACATTGTTATCTGAAAAGTGCATTATATGAAGCATTTTGGGTGCTTCATTTTTGTGAATTTAACATTATCAGCATTACGGTATCCTATTTTCAGGTGTACAGAAAACAATCGTACCTGGAAACACAGAGCTCATGTGTTCATTAAATATGAAAAAGTATCTCTAAAAGGTAAATTTATATTAGAATGCACACACTACCAATTACATTTCCATACATAGGAGTTATACATCGTATAAGGAATAAATAAGATTTAAGTCACCAAAATGGATGTCCGGCTAATGTGACACACCAGAGAACTGTGTTCATCCACTGTGCACGTGCTGGCTTCACATTACTGCAGTAGGAGCAAGGTGGGTAGCTTGTACTATATATATGTATAGGTTCCCCTGTCTTCAGCCTCTCGAGCACTAGGCATGTGCCACTGCACCCAGTCTCAATAGCAACTCAGTGCAACCCCAGGGGCAGGGCTGGCACAGCTTACCAGGGATCGAACCTCTGCTGCTGCCCTCTGCCCAAGCAGGTGTTTTAGTCCACTGAGCTATCTAGCCAGCCCTTATTTTTTCAAAGAAAAGAATAGAAAAGAAAAAATAAACAAGGGGATATTTTTATTGTCTTAAAAATAGTCCTCCTACCCCAATAGTGCCATAGAGTGTTTAACAATCTCTGACCCAAAGAAGTAGCTTTTTGACATAGAGAACAACTGTCGTTAGTATGTTTTAAATTAAGCGTTCTTTATCTGTTTGACTACTAGCCCTTACTCTGGACTCATTTCATTCAGTGTTTATTAATCCATTTCTGCACTGTATATCTGCATTCATTGTACAGTGTCGGTACATGCACTCACCCTATGTGAGCTCCTCTTATAGCTTCTCTTTCTCCTCCTTGCTGGATCCCCTCCCGCCAGCAAGAAGATGCAGCTCCCCGCTTCATTTTTTTCAATTTATATTGTTCTGTTCATACATCTCTGCAGTACCTAATGAGTACATTCCTCAACAGCTTAACAGTGTGATATTTGTGTATAAAAGACTGCCATGCCCTGCCATGAGAGGAGAAACATGGCGCGCGTGGAGGCGGCTGGAGTCCATAACGCTGAGGGAAATGAATCGGGAGCTCAGTCTAAGTATCCTAGCATTGCTCTTATATGAGAAACCCACAATGTAAACATGTACCTGGTTCCTTATGTTCTATCTTTAATTTTTTTAAAATTATTTTTAGTTTGAGCTGCTCCTGTAAGAGAAGCTAAGCAATATCTGTGTGTCAGTTTCGCTTGACATAACTGTCTCGAGGTGCGTGCATTTTGCTACAACTGAATCAAATTTACTTCTTGCCGCCAAGTCATATTCCAGGTGCCATGAGTGAGCACACAGGCCACTTCCAAGGCTGCGTTTTTATGAATTGTGCTGTTGTAAACCTGGGAACACACTTGTCACTGTTGTCTGATGTTTTTAAGTTTTTGGAAGATGCCAAGAAGAACAGCTGGCTCCAATGGAATTTCCAGTTTTGTTTTTCTGAGGGCTCTACAAGGCTTTGCGCAGTGCTTGCAGGAATTTACACTCCCACCAGCAGTGCAAAAGGGCGCCTTTCCCCTACCACCTCACCAGCTTCTCTCTGTCTTTTCACTCCAGCCTCCAGGGGAACTTTCTAAAACAAGCAAGTAGCACCACTTATCTTCCGAGGTCACACAGAGCGCCTCACCCCTCAGATACTCTGCATCTGTTCCTGGCTCTGCCTGGGACACTCCACAGATGCAGCAAGGTGCCACTCCCGTCTTCAGTGTCTTCTTAAAGGGAAGACCTTTACAAGAGGTCTTTACAGTGAGGCCTCTTCCAACCACTTCTTTCCAAACATCCTCTGTCTTCCTTTACTGTTTCACTTTTATCTCCAAAGCACTTTTCACTACATCATATCCTACTTATTGCACGCATTTAATATCAGCTCCTTTGCAGCAGGACGCTTTGTTCCTTCATAGCTATGTTTTCCGGGTCTAGAATTACACAGGGGACTAAGGCATCACTTGTATGTTTATTGAATAAAATTTAATAGACAGATTTTTAAATTGTCTATTAAATTTTAAAAATTGTTTTATAAATGCACAAAAGGACAGAACACACGTGCTCGTGAAATAATTATCGCAGGAGAGGGTTCTCAATAGCTCCTGAGGTCTGGAAAAAGTGACCGGGTGTCCGGGCCTCTAGAATATGTATGGAATTTATGGGGTATCTAATTGTCCTTCACTGAACAAAGAAAATACGTGTGTTTTTATCTTTTAGTTTTAACCACTGGTAACTCTGTGCTATATTGTATTCTTTAAATAGAAGATTAAAAGATTCGGGAAAACTAACATTTTGCCCTAAAATCACCATGATTAGCTGTAACATCCATATGTATTGATGACCTTCATACATTTTTTGAATTTAAAAAAAAAATCACATTCCACGGAAATGCAAATGGAAAACAAAATTTATAAAAAATGAAAATATTCATTAGATAGCATGAAAAAAATCACTCTCAGGTGGCATCTGAGGTTTTCCAAGAATTTCTAAATAATCTAATCCTAGGAGTCCCTTATGTAGTGCTGGCTGTGTGCAGCAGGGCCCTCCCTGAAAGCTCTACATAGCCAAATTCATGTCGCCTTGACAGGCTGAGAAAGAGGCAGATGTTACCGTTTCAGTTTTACAGATGAGAAGGACTGTTAGGCTCATTAGAGTTCCATAACCTACACACGGTCACAAAGCAAGTAGTTGATCAAAGCCTCCAATGCCACCAGTTTGTCTGGGAGCCTTGTGCCGTGGGCCCCTCCAATATTATGCCGAGAAGAGCCTCCACATTTAAGTTAATTAGAGACAGGCAAAAAAAAAAAAAAAAACCAGAGCAAACAACAGACCCTAGACAATTAATGAGTAATGCTGTGCAGTACCAGGGAATCCTGACAGCTCCTAAGGTCTCAGAAGGCAGAGCCACTCACAAATCCAAACATTCCAGCCTTAGAAATTTACTTGCACATGAGCGTCTGAGTCCCACAGCTGCTGTGCGTGGTCCTTTGTGTGGTCACAGGTGTTGGCCACACAACTGGACCTCAGTGGTGGGCGACAAACAAGGCAAGCACAGTGGGCACTGCCAGCCCCACGAGGCAGTGCCAGGTTTAATGCTGAAAGTAAAGTATAGGCATGTGCCAGTTCTCTTCTAAGTGAATTTTTATTAAAGCAAAACAAAGTTGTTTTCTAAGAAACATCATCGGTGGATGGATAAAGGATAATGTCACATAAAAACAGTGGCACGAGCAGGTTTATAAAATTAAAACTTAGCTTCAGCTGTAGAATTTATTTTTCTCTAGTGATAAAGTCAGATTACATCATGGTTCACATGAAAATAAGCAAATTACCATAGAAATACATGTTTCAATTTTAGAATACAAAGAGTTGCTTTGGTTTCGTGTAAAACATTTTTTTTTCTAAAAAGAAAGGAGAAAAATAAGATAAGTCACACGCAGTACCTTTTTAAAGAACCAGCGCATCTGCTATTTGCCATCAACAGATGCTCATGTGAATCACTATGAATAAGTAGTGCTTAGGTAACAGCAGGCCTCCCTACTGTGCGCTCCATCATTCTGTTGAGTCTAGTCGATGTCTGCAGTGATCTCGTGCGTGTTTCATGCTGGACAAGGCTATGTGTAGCCTGTCGGATTGACACGTGGTGTCCCTATGTCAGATTAGAGACCGGCACACATTCGAAGGAAGGTCAGAACTGTATTGACCCCTCAGAAGGTAATATGGGGAGAAGGCATTTCTGGGGAGAGAATCTGTGTGCAGGGGAAGAGGCAAGATGGTGGAGATCGCTGCAAACGGAGAGCTAGGCACATTTTCTGGAGCAGAGGCTCGCCAGCTAGGGCAGGTGGAGGGAGAAATCTACGAGCGAGCCAAGCGTTGTGTTGTGGTCTGACAGCCCGGATCTAGGCCCGACGTTGTCATACTGTAGATGACTGGTGAATAGTGCAGGGAGTGAGACGGCAGCCAGCCCTTGCACGCGGGAGGGCCATGCCTTGCTCATGGCACATACAGGACTGGGCAGGTGACAGAGAAGGCGGATCATCGTGCTCAGAGACAAGGAAAGCTTTGGCATATGAAACATTTGAGTTAAATAGATCCCAAAAACTAACTGGTGGGCTTTTTAGTCCAGGTGGAGAAAGAGTGGTGATTCCCGGGGTGGGGGGGGGGAGTGAGATTGCATGCAAGAGTATGTGCTCACACCCCTTTTGCTTCCTTGAGTATTCCTTGAGAAGAGAAAGACAGCGTGGAATGGGAGATTCCAGCATGGAGAAGTAGATGAGAGATGTACAGGAGTGACGGGAGCAGGTCATGGCAGGTGGGGAACGCCTGGCTTCAGAATGTGGGCTTGTGCTCGAGGAAAGGGGATTGTAGTAGGCTCCTAAAAATAAAATAATGACTTCTCAGATCCGCCATCAGTGGTGGACCTCTGCCAAGGTGCAGGTATTCACGAAAACCCTTCCAGGCAAGACCATCACACTCAAGGTTGAATCCTCGGACACTACAGAAAATGTGAAGGCCAAGACCCAGGGTGAGGAAGGACTTTTTTTTCTGACCAGCACGGGCTGATCCTGGCTGGCAAGCAGCTAGAAGACGGATGTAGCCTCTCTGACGACGGCGCTCAGTGGGTGTCCACCCTTCACCCGGTGTTGAGACTCCATGGGGCTCCCGAGAAAGGAAGAGGTCCACACCACACCCATCGAGAACAAGCATGACAGAAAGAAGGTGAAGCTGGCTGGCCTAAAATCCTGTAAGACGGAAGAAAAGGGCAAAAGCAGTCCTCCTTGTCGGGTGACTGTGGTGCTGGAGACTCTGCAGGCAGCCGCTTGGACCGACATTCTCATAGCAAGCGTCCTCGGCCTTCCCACTCCAGCAAACCAGAAGACAGGTAACCACAAGTCACTAAAAACATCAGCTGACAGAACTCAAATACAATGAAATAATGACATGGCATCAAGTACTAAACCACTGTGGAAGATTCTGCCTGCAAGAAAACTAGATGGCAAGTCAAACACAGTGTGTGAACGAGTGAGAAAGAGCATTAGAAAACCCATGAGTAGGTGCTAAGAAGGTGTCAAACACGAGACTCAGAGGAGGTAGGCAGGCTCTAGCCGAAGTGAACCATTTAGATTTGAAACCAGATCATTTTTTTTTTCTTTTTTAAGTTTTTGCTTATTTTTGTGCAGGCTGGGGCTTGAGATTAGGACTTACACTATGGAACACCCCAAACCCTTTTTTTTTTTTTTTCTTTTGTGGTACCAGGGATTGAACTCAGGACCCCGAGCTTACTGCGCTTATTCTACTGAGCTATCTCCCCAGCCCATCCCCAAAACTTTTTATTCTTTATTCTGAGACAAGGTTGTGCTGAATTGCTAGAATGGGCTACGCATGAGATTTTCTTATCTCAGCTTCCAATAAGAAATTTTTTATTATTTATTTTTTAAAAACAGAAATATTGGGGCCCAGCGGGATGGCTCAGTAGTCTAAAGCGCCTGCTTAGGAAAGCTTGGGCAGCTGCAGGGACCGCGGTTCGATCCCCAGCACCACATGCTGCGCCAGCCCTGGCCTCAGGGCAGGCTGAGCCGGCCATGAAAATAAATACACAAACAAACAAAAGTTCTGAAACAAGAAAAAAAAAAAATTAAAAAAAACAGAAATATGATACAAACCACCAGTTACTTTAACACCTGGATCCCTATATCCAGTACGTATTTCAGTACATACTATAAATGCTAGGGAAAAAAACATTGCTAGTATGTAAATTATCTTTAAATTAGGATACACTCTTTAGATCACCCTGGGGTGTAGAATGTTACCTGAGGCAGACCATGATGTGCTGTAGCATGCCATAACTAGACACAAGATGTGCCCACCCTGTTGCCAGGTGCAAGTCAAGCCTATACTGCCTCCTCATCTGCACCCTAATGTTCCCAAGTAAAGACAGTAGCTATGAGATTTTTGCTCATTTTGTCATTTTACTGTAGAATTTTCCAATTTTACAGAAACTTACTTCTGTCTTAAAGGCATGTTTTAATACATGAAGTATATTAATAGTTTTTCACTTACTAAATGTCTATTTTTGTCAGTTTTTTTCCTCTATTAATTTGTTTATAAATATGTGAATAAGTGGAATAAATTTGGGTAACTGGTCACATTTTCTCAGCCTCTACCACACTCACCCAAAATAGCCCTAAAATTTATTTTATTTTATTTTTTATGAGCAGAATAGATTTTGGGGGAGAAAGAAAGCTCCTGTCTGAGAGACAGACAGACAGACAGACAGACAGACAGACAGACAGACAGGAGGGGGACCCGAGCAGGTTGTCCTCCAAAAATGTATTTTAAATGTTGTTTGCTCTTTGGACTTGGAAAGTCCACAGACGCAATCTGGATTCCCAGCGCTGCGTGTTTTGGAGCACTGTTCACGCACTAAGATGCAAGGCCTGCTGGGAGGTGCTGCATCACTGAAGGCTCTTCCTTGGGAGAGCTGGGGAAGCCCAGGCTCCTTGTCTTCCCAGGTTTGGTTTCCCAGTGCGGAGATAAAAGGCTCTCCTCAGCGACACCACTTAACAGAGGCCCCCCACTAAGTTCTGTCAACTTTAAAATACATATGCACATTAACGGTACAGAAAGCCTATAACCTGGTTTTTTAAATTAGTCAGATTTGGAATCATGGAATATCAAAAGCAATGATGACTGGTCACAAACTAATGCAATATCTAATTAACATGTATTTTAAAAGTTACAAAAATATGGAAAGAATTCAACATCTTTCTAGTGGTTTCAACAGAAATAATAAATTAAATGATAAAATAAGGACATTATGAATGTGAATAATATGGATAACATTTTATTTAAAATTAATCATAAGTAAAAAACATGTTCACAAATCTATTAAATGCTTGTAGTAGACTATTTAAAATTTAATGTTTAAATATAACAATCTGTTAACGTATTGTTAATACATTTGTCAGTATTTTGGATAAACCAGTATATGTTACCAGTAAAAACTAAAGAACAAAAATAAAACTTCATGTCAACTTACAAAGTAAAAAAGAAGCAAGCTAAAATAAAATCATTAATGTTAAACTATTTAAAATTAATGGTCCTAGTGTTTGGGAGGGCGAAGACAGGAGAATCCCTACAAGTCCAATCTGTGTAGTGAGATCCTGTAGACCCTGTGCAAAATACATTAAATTAATTAATTAATTTAAATTACTGAAAAGAGCTGGGGATGCAGTTCAGTGGCACAGCACCTGCCTGGCAAGTAGACCTGGAAATCACAAGCTTGATTCCTAGTACAAAAAAGTAAATAAATAAAGTGAGATGAAAAGCAAATCAAACTTATAAAATCCTTGAATCATACCTGTGCTCTGCAACAAACTTATAGACTTAAGTTTTTTATTAACTGCTAGAAAATAAAAATAAATCTTGGTATATACAACACAGAAGAGTCCTTTAGAAGCTGCAAACCGGAAATAACAGCATAAATTGAAAGAACAGGAAAAAGGCACAACTGAATTGCAAAAGCTGGTTTTTTCAAAAGGGCAAATAGCCCTGCACATTCACCTGGCAAATGTGTGCGACGCAGGAAAGCACTTAAAGGAGCTCCGGGGTGTGCCAGGAAAGCCAGGAGGAAGAGAGGCTTTCTTGGCAGATGTTAGAACTTATATAATACTAAAATATTCAAGTGAATACATTCCAAACCCAGAATAGAAATATTAATTTCTATGGGAACTTCATCAAACAGATGGGAAATGTCAAAAGCAAGACATGTTGCGGACATCTACAGGATATGATGGGGTTTAGTTGTTTGACTCTGAAAAATAAAATTAAGTCTTGTATTATTATATCTACTATCAATACGTTATCAATAAATATGAGTTTTCTGTAGCTGCTATAATAAATTACCACCGATTCAGTAGCTTATACAGCACCATCTATCCTCCTAGTGTTCTACACATCTTCCACTTCTCAGAAAGAGAAATCTATTGCATATCACTTCTCGGCCTTTTGGCTAAGATCAAGTGGAGAAATCTGTTGCACTAGGCTAGCGCTGCGGTGTTGGAAGAGCTGAGCTTCCTTGGATGCTGCAGGGGAGAATCGACTTCCTTGCATTTCCCTGTTTCTCCAGATGAATTTTTATGCCGAAGGAGATATCATAAAGAGCGAAGACAGAGAGAAACAGAGACAGACAGACAGAGAAACAGAGAGAGGCAGAGAGACAGAGACATAGAAAAAAAATAGATGTGACAATATGAGAACAACAGTGACTGGCAAATGCCACTGGCAAACGTTTTCATCATATATGGCTTGGAATGAACACAAATTCCACTACAAATCAAAACAAAATAAATACAAATGTAAAACCAGGCCAAAGACAAGAATAATAACTTCAGAAATTCAAAAGTAAACTGGAGACTTCATGGATGAATAGCATTCCATTATATATATATATATATATATATATATATATATATATATATATATATATATATGTACTTGTTAGCGTTCCTCACTTGATGTGCATTTTGGGTTTTCTCCAGGATTTAGCTATTCCACATTGTACTTTTATAAATATGAGTGCACATACATCACTGTGCTATGATAGTTTTAATTCTTCCAGTGAGATACGCATAAAAAGAATAGCTGGCTCGAACAAAACCTATAATCCTAGTTTTTAAGGGATCTTCACACTGTTTCCATAGTGGTTGTTGTACCGGTTTACACCTCAGTCAACAATGGGAAAAGTCCTTTTTCCTCACAGCCCCACCAGCATTTGCTATTAGCTGATTAGTTGCTTATAGCCATGCTTTCTGGAATGAGATGAAATCTCCGTGTTTTTTTACTTTGCATTTTTTGAATGAACAATGATGCTGAGAGCAGAGATTAATACACCTGAGACCACGAAAAAAATACAAAGAATCAGTGACTCAAAAAGCTGGTTCTGGGCCCGGCGGGATGGCTCAGTGGTCTAAAGCACCTGCTTGGGGAAGCTTGGGCGGCTTCAGGGACCACGGTTCAATCCCCGGCACCACATGCTGCGCCAGCCCTGCCCTTGGGGCGGGCTGAGCCGGCCATAAAAATGAGTGAATAAACAAATAAATGTTCTGAAACAAGAAAAAAAATAAATAAATAAAATAAAAAATTAAAAAAAAAAAAGCTGGTTCTTTTAAAGAGTAAATAAAATTTATAAGCTATTTGCTAAGCTCATCGAAAAGAACAACTTAGCCGGGCGTGGTGGCTCACACCTGTAATCCCAGCACTCGGGAGGCTGAGGCAGGAGGATCAGTGTGAGTTCGAGACCAGCCTGGGCTACAAAAGTGAGCCCAAGGCCAG
>PVJA010018677.1:0-10756 GCA_004027025.1 Myocastor coypus
AAAAAAAAAAAAAAAAAAAAAAAAAAAAAAAAAAAAAAAAAAAAAAAGAAAGTAACCTGCCTTCAAAGCCCTGTAACCTTCAAAATCAAATAGACCTATGTGTTTGGCTGAAGCTTTTTCTTTAGTCCAGAAAACTGATATTCTTTGATTATAAGAAAAGAAAGAAGGGCCAGCCAAACAGCTCAGTGGATTAAAGCACCTGCAAGCAGGCACAGGGTTCGGGGGTTCAATCCCGGTGTCTGTCATGCTGGCCCCACACCTGGAGCACTCTGAGAGGACAATTGAGACTGGGTGTGGTGGTGCAACCCAGTCATCTCAGTTCTTGAGAAACTGTAGACAGGTGTATCGCTATGAATCCAATCTACTAGTAAGACCCTGAGTACCCTGTAGACCCTCCCCTAAAATACAGAAAAGAAAAAGAAAAGAAGGGCTGGCCGGGCAGCTCAGCAGACTAAAGCACCTGCTTAGGCAGGTGCAGTGCCCCAGTTTGATCCCTGGTGTGCCATGCAGTGCTGATCCCACTCCCAGGGCACACCGAGACAGTGACTGCTACTGCTGCTAGGTGTTCTGGCTCCTGCCTGTAATCCCAGCACTAGGGAGACAGAAAGCAGGACCACTGTGAGTCCCACCTGTGTAATAAGACCCAGTAAACCCTGAAGTAAATACATTTTTTTTTTAAAGTTTAGTTTTGTTTGTGTGTTTGTTTTTTCTGACAATACTTAGAGCTTCTCTGGCTTCATGGGTGATGCACAGAGGTCTACTTCCTGCATGAAGACGTCTGGGGTTCATCACAAATGGCAAGTGTTTCCCAAACTTCACTAGTTAAAGCATCACCCAGGTTTCATCCCAAGCTGATCAAAACTGAAAAGAAAAGAAATCTAGGGTTTGCATATTTGACAAGGGCTCCTCTGAGTGCTTTTGACTTTGGGTATTGGCAAATGGGATGTTCTCTAAGCACAGTGGTACAGCCGTGCTCTTGGGCACATCCATGTGCAGTGAATGAGTGTGACTGAAAGCACTTTGGATGGAGACAGGAAGAGGCTGGAACCCAGGCAAAAACACAGTTAAACAGAGATGAAATGCATAGGGACTGAAAGGTGAGCTGAAGCAAGCTAATAGATTTCTAAACTTTTTAACCTTAACTTTCTGGACTTCTCCTGTAAAATGAAGGTATCACCCTCTTGTTAGGCTTCTTTCTGCTGGGTATCTTAGACTCCCAGAGGAAGGATCCCCTCCAACTTGTTATGGCCCCATTTTCCACCAAAGCAGATCTGCTGCTTGGGTTTGCTTTGCTTGTTTCTATGTGAAAGTTCATGTAGGTGAAATATTCCATCTGAGCAAGGTGGCACAGGCACTTCAGAGGCAAGTGGAATGAAGTGAGTTCAAGGCCAGCCTGCGCTCCATAGTAAATTATAAGCCAGCCTGGAGAGACCCTGTTTCAAATTAAAGAAAATAAATTAGAAAATAAGGGGCCGGGGAGAGAGCTCAGTAGAGTGTAATTGCCTGCCTGGCAAGTGCAAGGTCCTGAGTTCAATCCCCAGTACCACACACACACACACACACACACACAGAAAATAGATAAAATATTCCACCTTTTTTTCCCCAAAGCTGCATTAAATTTCTAATGCCTCACAGCTCTAACATAATAAAGAGTGCCTGAAGCAGCAATGCCAACCACATACGTAGATCACTAGCACAGAAAAGAGCACCAGGGGCCCTAGGAGGCAGGCCACATTTTGAGCTAGGTTTTTTAAAATATTGACTCCTGCTGTTCCAGCCTGCTGGCTTCCTTTTGTAGGCTGACATTTAAACAGAGAAGAAGAAATTGTGGCATCTCCATGAATGTAGCAACTTAAGTCCAAGGAAAAAGAATTGAACCTCAAAGGTTGTTTGTCATTTTGTAAAGAAAATGATAGGTGGCTCATTGCCTAAATTTCCCTCCTTTTCATGAGATGCTTTGCTATCAGATAGCCGCAGTCCAATAAGAGCCCTGTCCAGTGACCTGGCATCAGAACAACATAAGAACACCTGTACTCAGAAGCAGGTACAGCAAACAGCAAGCCAGCTCTGTGGTAGGGAAGACTGCCTGGAATTTGGGTGCTGCACACTGACTTCAGGAGCAATCACCTGTGTACACGGGAGTATGACCTTTGCCTTGCTGCAGCCTAAGGGAAAACTTGCTCTAGTTCTAGGTGACAAAACATGGATTCCAGTCCAGCTTTGTGCTTATTGCACACTTTGAACAAATCGCGTCTCTTAAGTGAGGGATAATAACATCTACTCTGCCTTACAGCTGTGAGGATCAAATCAGATAATGCAAGGGAAAGCATTTTGTAAATAGCAGTCTTACAAATATAAAGGTACATTTATCATAATGAATAATGGCACCATATTCAAGCAGACAACATTAGGAAAAACACTGTTATGTTCACAAGCTCTACAAATGCTTTTATATATAATCAGACACTATACATTTAATAACATACACGTTCATTCATTCATTCACTCAGTCCTTCTAGCAGGCACAGCATTAGTCCCTGGGGGGAGATAAAAGATAAATGAAGAGAAGGAGGTTAGATAAAAAATACATTTAGAGTTTGGTTGTTAGGAGCTCAGTGTTTTTTGAGCTAGTACTATGACTGAGGAACTAGGTTCCTTCCTAGAAGAACACAGTGCTAAGACGCTTCCTCTCCAGGGGAGAAGCACAGAAGTGTGGGAGCAAGCAGTGCAGTAGGTCTGAGAATCCCAGAGGAGCTGGTCCCAGCTTGGTCAATTGTAGTGGCTGGATGTAGAGGTGAGTGCTCAAGGCCGCACTCCAGGATGCTCACCGTGCATCTCTTGTCTGACAACATCCATCGTAATTTGCCTGGATGCTCCTCTAGCATCTCCCCATGCTCTGGGCAGTGCCCACCTGACCTGCAGAGGAGAAGGCCTAGACTCAGAGATGGTTGGACTCATAGGCCAGCAGAGAGGTGGTTCTGTGAGTATCTCAAACAGTGCTGGAGAAAACATCATTTTTCGTTTTTTTTTTTTTTTTTTTTTGTGGGACCAGGGTTTGAACTCACGACCTTGCACTTGCCCAGCAGACACTTGTACCTTGAAGCTATCTCCCCAGCCCTCAAAACATCATTTTTCAAACAACAACAAAAAAAAATTATGGGCTTTTATTAAATATGCTTAATTATTTATTTATCATACCTTTCAGATTTTATCTACTCTTTCAGATTCTCATACTACTAAAACAATACAGTGTTTGCACATACAGGTCTGATTTATTGCACTTAAGAGTGTGGTCTCTAGTTGCATGCATTTACCAATAAAAACCTCAAATTTATATTTTTTTATAGCTGAATAATGCTCCATTATGTAAAAATACCACATCTTTTTATCTATTCCTCAGTTGATGGGCATTTGGGCTGTTTTCAAGATTCAGCTATGACAAATTACACTGCTACAAACAAGGGTGCACATATATCACAGTGGTATGTTTTCAGTTCTTCTGGGAAAATGCCCAGGAGGGACATACCTGGGTTGAATGGGATCTCCAATCCTAGCTTTCTGAGAAATCTCCACACTGATTAAATATGCTCTTTTAAATCATAGAAGAAAATGCAAATTTTATAGAATGCACATGCATGGTTAAACTAGGACTATGCAATGTAGAACAGGTTTATATAGCAAGAAGGAATGTATCTGGGCTGCCTGCTGTAGGGTTCCCAGAGCTGCCACACACCCTCTGGTTCAGTTTCTCTGTACTTCCTGCTGTCCTGGGCATGACCACCTGTGTACAGTTCACTTAGATCCATGTTTAGGCTTAATTTCAAACTTGCTTTTCTCGCAACTTAATTTTGGCCCTGTCCTACCCTCTAGGGAAGCTGAACCTGGAGAGTTTTCTAGCCTAAGAGAATTCCTTTCCCGTGATCCCTCTTACTTCTCTCAGAAAGTGGTAACATGAAGATTTAAGTGTCTCCTGTACTGAGTGTCTCCCCCCACTCAACCCCATCTTCCTCTTCATCTGATGACTGCTAGGTCAGAGGAGAGCATTGCATAGATTGTGAAACCCAAGGAGATCAAGCAAGGATAAAGGGCGGAGTTTCCTGCTTGGGAAGAAGTTGCACTAAGCCCTCCCCCACCCTAAGATTCAGTAAGATGCTCCTTGACCTGCCCTGAGAATCCCTGTGTCTTTGACAGTGAATAATCCCAGGGACTCTGATGACTGGGGAATCTACCCTGTATGTTCTTTTCCTCTTAGATGTACAGCCTTGTGTAGCATTGTAGTCTGGACCTCAGGCTACAATGGTCTTGTAGCCAGTACAAGTAGGCCCTTTGGAGAACAGGAGTTTGCCTTGCTTTCTAGCCTTGTAGGAAGCAACTGCTGCTCTGTACTGTTTTGTCCAGACCTGTGTAACACCCATGCTTTTGCTTCATATGCTTTGTAATCTGATTTATGTGTTTATCTAGCTATTTGTTTCTCAGATTTTGGCTATAGATAGACGAGATGTATATTTCCTTTACTATTCTTTGTGACATAGGTATAACATACAAACCACTCTCTCTTTTTTTTTTTTTTTTTTTAAACAAGTTTATTTAAGCAACAAGACACTTGACTTAAAGGGAAAACTATCGAGGATTCTTCTTTTTTAAAGAGTAATTTACTCCTACTTAAAGACAGATTGCCCTACATGTAACAGCTACGTACAAAAAGTTATAAAATTGTCCTTGGTTTTACAATGATAAATGAAAAACATTAAAATTCTCCAATCAAACAAGGTATGCAAGGAATTTATGTTGTTGTCTTTTCTGTTAAAACCGTGAGAGCAAAATAACTTACTGGAATATAAAGATAAGAGCTGATGAGCATGCCACTAATGGAGAAAGGGGATTATTTTCACAGAACCAGTAATTCCCCATCCCATCTCCATTTGATGTCAATCAAAACATATTGTTGGCCATTTAGTTTAAAAAAAAAAAAAAAGAAAAAAAAAAGCAATATGCTTGTGCACATACACCAGATACTTTATGTACAATAAAGGAACGGGGAAGGGGTAAATGAAAGAATAGAGAAAACTATACTGTAGTAGTCAGGATGTGGTGGAACCAAATTGCAGTTTTCTAATTGAGAATGTATTCTTGGTCTGTAAGAACAGAGTTCTGGAGTTGTTGCAGGTTCCCTTTTTTAGTAGACACCTCCTGTCTGCTGCTAGAACACATCAATTGTATCTTCATCCTCCATTTCCAACTGTGCAGGTGTGTCTGTTTCATTGATTGGCTGTCCATCAAATCGGAATCTGATCTGCCTCATTGACAAACCCTGTTGTTCACAGTACGCTTTCATTAGTTTACTAAGTGGTGTATGCCTCTTAATCTTAAACTGCACCACAGAACCATCCTGCCCCACCACTTTCAAATTAATGTGATTGTTGTTCTCAGTCTTGACTCCTTCCTTGGGCTTTTCATCAGCCATAGCGAACACCCTAGTCTTCTTAGCTGCCGCTTCACAAAAGAGGTACCAGGTCCGCACCGAACGAGCACACAAGCAGCACCTAACTACTCTCTTTAAAATAATGTATTTCTGTCAACAGGCAAAATAATAAACTCATGGAGCTTGTTAAGTTCATGCGTTTCTTCTAATGAAATGCCATCGCAAATTAGTAATCATAATAAATCTCATAGTTCTGAGACCTAAGATTATCCCGAAAAACCACAGCCAAGCCCTTCATTTGCCTAAAGGATAGAAGGTTTAAAACATACTTTCCTATAAATTATCCATTTCATTCTCCATGCCACTGGCAGGGTTTTATAGCTAGAAAATGAGGGCTTAGAGAGAACAATGAATGCCTGTGGGATGGCTCAGAAGACAACAGCATGGGACGCCAAGTTTCTTGCAGTAGGGCCATGGGTACTGTCCACCACATGTTTCATGTTTTTCTCCAAGAGTCATGGGATCCGCCCGAGACTGTATGGTCAGAGATCTACAGGAGCAGGCATGGAGGGAGTGTGATCTGATCATCATTCTGCTGTTTACGATTATATGATCCTGAGCCAATGTCTAACTTATCCCTTCTGCTTGAGCAAGACTAGCAACTGTCAGCAGCTCTGGCTACACGTGGTGTCAGAGTTGCTGTAGATTCCTGACTCTGATTTCCTGGAGGTGGAGGCTGACCTTTGACCCAGTAATCCCTGCTTTAATTCCAGCTTTGAATTTCTGAGTTCATCTAGATTGCATCTTAGTTGAAATATTGCGAAAGGGAACCCAAAATATATGGTAGGAAGAACCAACTGGGCAAAACCAACCAAAAGATGTTGAAAAATCAGTTTTGCAACTTTCACCCCTCACTCACATTGGCACAGAACAAGACTAAAGTTTAAGAGGACAAGAACAATTGGACATAATTAGATTAGATCTTTTGAGACAGTTGTCAGTGTGCTGTTAGTACTCTTGGCTATAATGTGGTTGCTTTTCCCTTACCTGTGGAAAGGGCTTCAGGGACTTCACTTGGTGAGCTTGCTTTGTGTCCTCTGCAGTTTGAAGGAAACAGTGGACCAGTGTCTAATGGCATCCTGAGAGCTCAGAGTGACAGCTGAGCGTGTAGAGTTTCAAGAGGTGACTGCCCTGGTGAATGAAAAGCCACAGGTGTGTGCCGAAGCAGCCTCACTAGGAGAAAAAGCTGGCTCTGAGTGGCCTCAGCTTCTGCTTCATCGAGCCACCCAGTAGAGCAAGAAGAGCTCCATAGAAGGGAGGAGGCTCTGGTGAATGGCAGACCCAGCAATTGTTACTCGGAAGCTGCTTACTCATGGATGTCACAAGAGCAACAGATGAAAGTTTATGTAAGTAGGGGTCTCCCAAGAATTTTATGAAAGTCAACTTTACAGACTTCTCCAACCCAGAGAGTGCCAGGGTGAACCCTCCCAGCCTCATCCAATAAGACTGTCCATCACTTTTGCCTCCCTTCTTTCTCCTGACCTTTCAGTTCTATGACTGAATGGACTGTCTCCATTAACTAGCAAAGTTAAAGCAAGTAGGAGCAGGTAGTAAAGGAAACTAAAAAGACCAGCCCAAAGGCTGTTTCCTGTTTCTGCAGCCAACTGAAATCAGTCCTAACTGGGGACAGGAGAAGCATGTGCTTTTGTTTTGTGCTGCTGCTGTTTATTTTTGAGATAAGATTTTTGCTACAGTGTAGGCTGGCCTCAAACTCGTGATCCTCCGTGCCTCACCTCGTGAATGTTGGGCTCACAAGCTGGCACTACCACACCCAACTTTGAAAGGAACACAGACTTTACACTACCCTGAACTCATCAGATTATAACCAAACCGAAACTGCTTGAAGTAGTAAAGAAAAGGGCTTTTGTCTTCTTGTTTATATATAAGGGAACAAGAAAAAGATGGCACTAAATTGTTTCCAAGGGAAGGGCACCCAGCCTCAAAGAATGGCTATCCTAATGTTTCATGAGTCCTGAACATCAAACATTCTAGTCACTTCTGTACACTAAATGTATGTATAAACGTACACATAAGAGCCTGGCGGGATGGCTCAGTGGTCTAAGGTACCTGCTTAGGAAAGCTTAGCCACAGGGACCGCAGCTGGATCCCCAGCACCACATACTGCGCCAGCCCTACCCCCAGGGCAGGCTGAATTGGCCATAAAATAAAATAAATAAATAAAATAAAATAAAATAAAATAAAATAAAATAAAATAAAATAAAATATCTACACATATGTGAACATAGACAAACACAAATTTTTTGTTGTTCCACTTAAGTTGATTTGACAAAGCATTTCTCCAAACTGTTTAACTCCATGGTGTCAAAAGTCACCTTAGACACTGGCATCAGGGCTAGTTATTGCTGAATGGAAAAGGCAGCCCAGGCCTCTTCCTTCCCCCTCTCTTCACTGCCTCATACCCATTTAGATCTTAAGGTATGGAGTCTGAGGAACTGAAATTCAATTCCCTGTGCACACAGCAAGGGAAGATCTTTGACCTGGGGCCCATCTTGCCATCCTTCTCACAGACAAACATAAAACTTACATTTGGATGTAGGGCCAAGTAGAAGAGGAAATCAACTGAGCAGAGCTGGTAGCAAACATGAGGTTAAGGAACAGAAGAGGAAAGAGGAAGTGGAGGGAAAGGTTACTGTGGGCACAGAGCAGCAGTTGTGTCAGAGAAAGAAAGGGAAACAGAGGCCACAAAGGAGAGTCCTGCGCTTTTTCCTTTACGGGCTGCTCTGTCCTAGTCTCCTACTCCCTGGGAAGCGTTTGAAGCCTCCCATTTGAACAAGGTTGCAGGCAATCACTGTCATCTGGCTTTGTGCCTGTGGCTCTGTGTCTGCCCTGTCTCACCTGGACCCTGGCTTCCACCCCTCGAGGCCACCCTGTGTCTCACCTGCAGCCACAGGCTATGACTTGGGACTTCTAATTGTATTCATTTATTTGTTGCCAAGTCGTCTGGAACAGTTTATGTTAAAGCATGTTATGATGCAGAATGTTAAATTCATCTAAACATTAAACCAGAGATTTGACATAACAGTGGAGCTTTCTGCTGCTCAAAATTAATTCACTCAGATACTCAGGGTTATTAATTTGCCAGCTCAGCATTAGAGGTGTTTTCCTAGAAATGCTTGAGAGAATTGGGCCTAATTTGTTTCTTTCTTCAGGAGCATCTCTAGTAGACAAAAGATTAGCAAATGGTATTCAAGAGCCAAAGAAATGATATGTTAATAATGGAAAATCAAGGCAGTTTAATGAGAAGTGGAGGAGATTATCTGATAGGTGTGGGCAGTACTCTAATTTCATATATTCTACCAATTGACCTGGCCGGCTCTGTGTATAAATCTATATGTGGGCCAAGTGATCAAAATACCAAGCGCTCAATGTGTGTTTACTAGACCAGCATTTCCCAAAGTGGGTATCATGGACTACTAATCCCATGAAAGCCTTGGCAAAGAAGGTAGATACACTGGAATCTGGTTTAAGCTCCTCTTGGAGATCTACAGAGTAAAGACTGAGAAATGATGCAGCAAACAGCAGCACCAGTTTGAGTTTTTTGTACAAGTATAATGGACTCTTTTTCAGGTAACTCTTCTTTAAATAACTCTACCTCCAAATGAGTATTTGGAGGAACACTCCTGGGGCACTATCCTAGTAGAGAATAGTGTGGAGCAGAAGTTACCAATGTTTTCATCATCCAAGATCCTATTTGTTGTTTCTCTTTTTACCGTGTGTTTTAAACATTGTCCCTTAATTTTGGCTGTTGATCTGTCCTCATCAGCAGGTCCATTGTGCAGTGGGTATTCGGTTTGGATGCTATCTTCTGGTACTGTCCTCGAAGATTACCAATAAGAAATGCACATGCTATGAGCTGCGGCCAATCAGAACTTTTGAGCAACAGGAGCTACTTAGCTGCCAGACTGAATTCATCTAATTCTAGCCCAAAGCAGAGAAATACTGTTATAATTAACTGGTGCAAATAGGTATGCCATACCAGTGCAGTTGTTTTTAGAGGTTTAAAAAGATTAAAAGTTTCCCTGGGATATTTTTCTAACACTACAAATTTCAAAGAACACAAGTGTCATAGATAGAAAAGAAAGAAAATGCACCATTGCTATTATTGTACTTATATAACATACCTTATTTTTATACTCAAGATTCTGCTAATCTTATGGTATAACCCTTAAGATCACAAAAAAAAAAAAAAAAAAAAAAAACCATGCTAACATGTTACCCAAAAAAGTAAGAAAATTATAAAGCATCAATCAACCCTTTGGACTTTAAGCAGAAACTTTTCTTTCTGTTTAAGGATTTCTGAAGAATCACATGCATGACTTGTATGTAAGCAGATGACAAAGCACTCTTTTTTTTTTTTTTTTTTTTTTTTTTTTTTTTTTTTTTTTTTTTTTTTTTTTTTTTTTTTTTTTTTTTTTTTTTTTTTTTTTTTTTTTTTTTTTTTTTTTTTTTTTTTTTTTTTTTTTTTGTTCTTTTTGAGACAGGGTCTCGCTATGCAGTAGCACTCTTATACTAATGATCTCACTAGTCGCAACTGGGATCTTGTCATGGAGACAAAATCTCATCATTAAAGAATGCCACATCATGTAATTTTAGAAGTTTTGTAAGTAGATGTTAGAAACTTAAACAAATTTATGCAACAGGATTTATTGGAAGGAGACTGGGAGTCCTCATATTTTTTTTCATATGATTCTAGGAAGCATTGGATAACCAAGATACAGGAAGAGCAAAGATGCAGCTGGGTCATGATTTCTTAGAGCCAGGGACTTGAAGGTCATCAGGATTCTTCTTAATCCTGTGCTTCTCTTTGAATGCTGACTTCAGTCTCTCATGTCAGTGGCTTTCTCCTCATTGTAGAAGACCTGGTTACCATAAGTAGTCAAGATTTATATTCAGCTGTGGAGCCACTGGCAAGAGTATTTTAGCTGTCCCTTCTTCCAGACCCCGTGTGTCACAGGAAGGGCTGTGGCTCAACTTAGGGTCATTGCTGCTGTAGCTGAACTCACAGCCACCGGGGAGCAGGGTCTGAGTTCTCGCATATGGTGCCCCCAAGCAAAGATGGAGAACAGATGCATTTGCTAGGCAGACAATTCTGTAGGTGTGTACTCCATATTCTGTACGAGGATGTACCCATTATGCTTACCTATGGCAGCTGGGCACCCAAGTGTGCTGTATTTGAATTCATGCTTATCTGTATCAAGAGAATGATGGAACTGCACTAAAAACTCCGTGAGTCCTTTAGGGTAGGCACATCTG
>PVJA010018677.1:10856-39611 GCA_004027025.1 Myocastor coypus
TCTCCTTCTCCTTCTCCTTCTCCTTCTCCTTCTCCTTCTCCTTCTCCTTCTCCTTCTCCTTCTCCTTCTCCTTCTCCTTCTCCTTCTCCTTCTCCTTCTCCTTCTCCTTCTCCTTCTCCTTCTCCTTCTCCTTCTCCTTCTCCTTCTCCTTCTCCTTCTCCTTCTCCTTCTCCTTCTTCTTCTTCTTCTTCTTCTTCTTTGGTTGTTACAGGGTCTCACTTGGGAAATTAATTTCTTGTCTTTTATTATACTCTTTAAAAGCACAGCTATGTATGATAATAGCCTCCATGAATTAAGAATAGCTGTAAGATGGTAGTCTCCATATAATGTTTGACTGTATGAAGAATTTCTGCATTAGGTTTCCCCAGAGGAACAGGATCCATGATTGAGGGAGGGAGGGAGGGAGGGGGAGAGAGAGAGAGAGAGAAAGAGAGAGAGAGAGAGAGAGAGAGAGAGAGAGAGAGAGAGAGAGAGATAAAGATAGAGGATAGAGATACAGGATAAAGGATAGAGAGATAAAGATAGAGATAGAAGCCCAGGGAGGGGCCTGCACTGCAGGCAGTACAGGGAATTGAACCCATGTCTTTACACTTGCCAGGTAGGCGCTTAGACCACTGAGCTATCTCCCTGGCCCTGAATTTTCTTATTTCTATTTATTTAACTTTATTGTTGGAATCAAAGGCATATTTTAAACCTTAATAAAATAAAGACAGGACTCCCTTGCATAAGAAGGAATTCTTTCAGCAAACTCCTTTTGGATGCTTCCCTTGCTCTCCAGCCTGCTAGCTTACCCTATGGGTGTTAGCTTCCTTTACTTACATGTCCTATTCTGTCTGTCTGTCTTTCTGTGTTTCTGTCTCTATCTCTATCCTCTATCTCTGTCTCTATCCTCCATCTCTGTCCATCTCCATCTCTATCTCTATCTTCTCCCTCTATCCTCTGTCTTCTCTTTTCTCTCTCCTCTATCTCTATCTCTGTCATCTCTATTTCTATCTCTGTCTCTATCATCTCTATCTCTATCCTGCATCTCTATCCTATGTCATCTCTCTCCTGTATCTTTATCTCTATCTCTATACCTATCTCTATCTCTGTCTCTAGATCTATCTATCTCTATCTTTATGTCTCTATCTCTATCCTCTATCCTGTATCTCTATCTTCTATCTTCACTTTCTCTCCTCTATCTTCTATCTTCTGTCTCTATCTTCTATGTCTATCTCTGTCTCTATCTCTATCTCTATCTCTATCTCTATCTCTATCTCTATCTCATCTATATCTTTATTTCCCTCAATCATGGATCCTGTTTGTCTGGGGAAACCTAATGCAGAAATTCTTCATACAGTCAAACATTATATGAGACTTCCATCTTACAGCTATTCTTAATTCATGGAGGCTATTATCACACATAGCTGTGCTTTTAAAGAGTATAATAGAAGAAATTAATTTCCCAAGTATCAGTGATTGCTTGTCATTGATTAAGTGTCTCTGCCAACTAGGTCTTCAAACCCAGCAATATCAAATTTGGATTTGTAGAGATGCAGTGAAAGGGGCTCAGATAAACAGAGTACCTTGCAGGAGAAACATGTAAGGTCCTGCAGGGAAGCAGAAAGGGGCGAATTGGTGGGTACCCAGGAAATATGAAGAAAATTATAAAGCGTTGAATGGGGAAATGGGTTGTGCAGCCTTGACTACCAGGTGAAGGAATTAGACCTTCTCTATATCAGCTAATAGACGTCCAGGACTTCTGAATGTGTGAGTAAAATATTTATAGAGGAAGAAGCTGGCAGTATACCATAGTGTGGTTTGAAAGGAGCAGATTGGGAGTAAGGAATTCAGTTTGAAAGTTAGTGCAATTATCTCCATATTAATCCCTTTATTCTTATATTCACTGAACATGTCTTAAGCTTTTGTTAGTGCCAGGCACTACAGTTTTAAGAGACATAAAGCTGTACCTTTGAAGACCATTCACCATTGTGGGGTAGATGTATGCTGTGGAAAAAATGCAAGAAAATGCTCACAGCATTGGAACTCAATCCCAGCCACTGGAACTCAATGAGATTTTGATTCAGAATTGAGAGTTCGGATTTCTGCAGAATTCTATTAACATGTTTGTTGTATCCTCTCAAAATAAGGAAGATAAAGATCCAACTTAAAGTGGCAAAAGTAATTTAATAACTATGGACCTGCTATTTATAGGTTCTCAGCCTTTGGCCCCTGAGGTAGGAAGCATTTGCTCTTCAGACTAACCAGTGTCAGGCACAGAGGTGCAGGAACACCCCTCACCTACTCACCTACTGCACTCAGTGTTGCTCACTGTAAGAATGGGCTCACTCAGTGTAAGTCATTGGACTTGGACCTGTGGCCACACCACAGTATTTCCTTATCTTTAACTGCTCTCTACAAAGCTTATGTTTGTTCCTCCCTCACAAAAGCCAAGCCTAAGGCACACTGCTTAACGAAATACTCCTCTTTGGACAGCTTCCAATGCCCTGGAAACACTGTCCCCGGGAACACTCAGAATGTGCGCTGTGCTGTCCTATGGGACCAGAATCTACGGTCAGTGCTAGAGCAGAGTCCCACCATGAGTGCCACAGCTCAATGAAGGGTGGAAGGGGTTTTGTTTTTGTCATTCATTCACCCAGAAAAGCTCAGTGCATCTCACAAACATGGTTTCTGAGAAGTCAAACAACCTGACTGCACTTTACAACTTGGTAAATGATATACTTTAAGGGCTCATAAAAATTAATCCAGGCACATGTTATAAAGCTGATAACATGAAATAGTGAGCAGAGACCATCTTTTCTGGGAGTCCAGAAAGGGACATGCTATGTGGGGGACATAACATGGCTCTAAGGAAAGACTTCTCTTACTTGTCCCTGTTGGAACTAGCCATTCTCACCTTCACTGGAAAGGGCTCTCTGGCTCCTTCTATGGACACAAAATACTTCAGTGTCAAGAAAGTAGGGAAAGCTCACTTTGGAAGGCTTCTAGAGTATTTATTCTCCAGTGACTCTTCCTCCTTTCCAATGAATGGAATAATTACAGAGGTCACCAACTTACCATGCTTTGACATCTGGTTTTTCAACTTTACAAATGTGTAAAAGTGATGCATGTTCAGTAGAAACTATGCTTCATGTTTTGAATTTTTATCCTTTTCTGGTCTAGCATTATACAGTATAGCACTCACTCATGATGCTGGGTAATGACCCCAATATACACTTGCAGTCAGCCATGGATCCTAAGGGTAAACAAGCAGCACTGTCATGGGTGTCACATTGCTAAGATGTGATGTCATGTCACTTAGATGAATGAATGGATGAACGAATGAATGAATATGTTTTTCAGTACTGGGAATCAACTCCAGGGTTTCACAAATGATAGGCAAGTGTTTTACACCTGAGCTACAACTTCAGCCATTTTTATTTTATTTTGAGGTTCACTATGTTGGCCAGGCTGACCTTGAATTTAGTCCTTCTGCGTAAGCCTCTCATAGCTGGGATTACAGACATATACCACTATGCACATGCATCAGTTGCTTATTAAGTGCATTTCTTTTTTTTTTTTTTTTTTGTCTTTTTAAGACAGGGTCTCGCTATGCAGTTGAGGCTGGTCCTGAGCTCACTTTTGTAGCCCAGGCTGGTCTCGAACTCGCATCAATCCTCCTGCCTCAGCCTCCCGAGTGCTGGGATTACAGGCGTGCGCCACCACGCCCGGCTTAAGTGCATTTCTTACTTATGATATTTTAAATTTATGATGAATTTATGTTGGCCATTGTAAGTTGGAGAGCATCTGTAATTATTATTATTTTTTTAAGGATGGTGTTGTTTTTTTATAATTTTATTTATTTTTTTCTTCTTTCAGAACCTTTGTTTGTTTATTCACTCATTTTTATGGCTGGCTCAGCCAGCCCTGAGGGCAGGGCTGGCACAGCATGTGGTGCCAGGGATGGAACCGAGGTCCCTGAAGCTGTGCAAGCTGTCCAAGTAGGCGCTTTAGACCACTGAGCCATCCTGCTGGGCCCCATGTAATTATTTTGAAAATAATAGTAGGTGCCATTTACCAAGGACCTGACCTGGGACAATTTATACATTGTCTACTTAAATATTGACATCACAAATCAGTAAGGTAGTGATCTTATCTCCTGAGAATCAGGAAAGAGAATTTGCCAGAGTCATATAGTTTTAAAAAACTGAACCAAGGTCTGTGTGCTGTCGTTATTCACATCTATACCAAATCTGCCTCCTTTGAAGGCAGTGGCTAAGTCATTTGTATTCATTTACTATGGAGGTAAAAATGCAGGCACTGCAGTCATGTATATTTCAAGTGGAGAGAGTGTGAAAGGTCTAATTTTCTTTCTTCAAAAGATTCTGTAGCTCTCTATTGAGAGTGCAAGGAAACATGCATGAAAGAATTTTGAATCATCCTTTGTAGGCACTGTGTCAAATTTTTAATAGTAAAGAGATAGCTAGGGAGCAACTGATATATTTAGAAAGTGAAAACTTATTTTAAAAACAAGAATAGAATAAACAGGTATACTTCCATTACTGCTAAAACTTTTGTAGATTAACTTCTAGCAGATTTTTGAAGTGAAAACGACGTATTGCTTTAAAAAATAATTCAAATTGTGTAGGGAAGTAAAAATGAAACATTAAAATGGCTCACTTAGCATATCACTGCCCAGAAATCACCATAGCTAGCACAGGATTGTCTCTATACCTGTACTCCAATGGAGGTATCTTATAAAAATGGCATATGATTTAAGTGCTATTTTTCAGTAAAAACCATTGAGTTCAATGGAAAAAAAAATCAAATAAGACACAACTAAAGAAGTTGTTGCATTTCCAAAAAACGTCTGCTCTCAAAGTCATGGATATGTTAATTATCCCAAGTTGACATAGCATATGCATTGTCTGCATGTATCAAAATATCACATTGTGCTCCATAAATGTATACTTATATGCCAAATTAAAATTAGTTTTCTCGGGCCCGTCGGGATGGCTCAGTGGTCTAAAGCGCCTGCTTGGGGAAGCTTGGGCGGCTTCAGGGACCACGGTTCCATCCCTGGCACCGCATGCTGTGCCAGCCCTGCCCTCAGGGCGTGGGCTGAGCCAGCCATAAAAAAAATGAGTGAATAAGCAAATAGAGGTTCTGAAACAAGAAAAAAATAAATAAATAAATAAATAAAAATAAATTTAAAAAAATAAAAAATAAAATTAGTTTTCTCTATTAGAGATTTCCTAAAATACCCTCTGAGGTTATAAAAGAGGCTGTGAAGAATGCTAGGAAGTATTTTCCGCACTTCTAGGTGGTATAAAATGAGGTCATTAACATTGTCACTTTTTCATCTCCCCTTTGCCTCTCTTTTGCAGTTAATTTTATTATTATATTTGTCAGTCTTTTACAATTATGACAAATATCTGAGATAACAACTTAATAAGAGAAAAAGTTGATTTTGGCTCATAGCTTTGTAGGTTCTAGACCCAATGCTTTTTTTTTTTTTTCTTTTTTTTTTTCTTTTTAGGGAAGTTCAGGGTGTTCAGGGTCTCACTACTAGATTGGACTCATAGTGATCCATCTGTTTACAGCCTCCCACGAGCTGGGATTATAGGCATGCGCCACCATGCCCAGACTCAATTGCCATCTCAGTGTGCCCCAGGGATAGGGCCGGAAGGGCAGGCCCAGTGTTGAACCCAAGCCCCTGCGCCTGCTTGCAGTTATTTTAATTTGTTGAACTATTTAGCCAACCCTTTAGACCCACTGTTTCAAGGCCTCTGTATGATGGAAGGACAGCATGCTTATCACAGTGTTACCTTCTCTGTGACATAACACAGTTCCATCTCAGGGCTAAGAATCAAAAGACAGAATGGTGAAGGGGCCAGGGTCCTGCTAACCCCAAGGAGGGTGTAGCTCCAGTGGCCCAAAGACCCTTCACTGGCCCACTCTTAAAGTTTCTGTCATTGTAGACACTAAGCTGAGATCTTTGGGGAGTACTCAAAAAAAAAAAAGCTATATCTATACTACAGAATATAAATGTTATGACTAGAAATAATTTGAGAACCCTAGTTGCCACATATATGTATTTGCATTCTACAATTATAATTTCCATTATTTATCATTTAAGTGAAACTCTTCCGCACTGGAGCTTCTCTGATTTTTACTTTGATTTATCTTTTATTTGCTTAGATTTCATTGTCAGATATTTTTCTAGAAGGGCATATTGGGACTATGCCCTAGTTTTTTATTTTCGAAAATGCTATCGGTCTTTATACTAGAAAGATGTCATGACTGAATGCTCCTGAGTCACAGTTGCTTTTCATTAAAATGTTGTGGACATTTCTGTAGTCCTCAGGCAGTGTGTTGCTATGGAGACATATGAGGTCAGTTTGATTTTTTTCTTTTTACTTTCATAGGTGTGTTAGTTAGATTTCTCCAGAGGAATCAAACCAATTTGTGTGTGTGTGTGTGTGTGTGTGTGTGTGTGTGTGTGTGTGTGTGATGTATTATAAGGAACTGGCTCCTGTCTAAAGTTCTAAGATCTGCAGTTGATAAGCTGGAGCCTGAGGCTCAAGGCCAAAGAATTAAGAGAGCAGATGGTGTAAGTTTGGACCAAAATATTGGGGCCTTAGAACCAGATCCAGCCAGTGTCCAGCCTAAATGTGAAGGCAAGGGACTGGCAGATGGCTCAGGGGTCTAAAGCACCTGCTTAGGCAAGCTTAGGCAACTGCAGGGACCACGGTTCAATCCCCGGCACCACATGCTGTGCCAGCCCCCCACCCCCAGGACAGGCTGAGCCTGCCATAATAAAAGTTTAAAAAAAAATGTGAATGCAGGAAGAGACAGTGCTCTAGCTCAAGCAGTCAGGTAGGAGGAGCTTGCTCATACACAGAGTCAGGGTTGGTACTAGGAGAATGAGCCTTGTTGTTGAGCTATTTCCCTGGATTACTTTTATGTTTTATTTTGAAACAAGATCTTGTTAAGGTGCTAAGTTTCCCAGGCTGGACTCCAACTTGCAGTCTTCCTGCCTTAGCATCTTAGATTCTGGGGTTATAGGCAAGGCGCATTATATCTGCCTGTGTACCTTCCTTTTTCTATTCATGCCTTCAGTAAACTGGATGAAATTTGCCCATCTTCATAAGGACAATCTGCTTTATTCACTTGACCGGTTTAAGTGATAATGTCATCTGAAAAATACTTTCACAGATAGCATCCAGAAAAATGGCCCAGTCAAGACATATAAAATTAACTTTCACAATAGGTAATATACTTTAGAGTACATCTAAAGGATACTTGCTTTGTCCTTAATGTTCAGTAACTCATCAAGAGAGTGTCTATATTGAGTTCTGGATAAAATTTTCTTGGAACAGATTTGTATATCCAGTTTTTTCTTCAGTTGGGATTGGATGTGAAGGTTTTTTCTTTCACTGGAATTTGTTTCATTTGTAATTTCTCTAACATAGATATACCAGTAATCATTGTTTCAGATTTTAATTTTTCTCCATTTATTAATGTTATTCTAATTGAATATATATGTATATGTATTTCATTTAAGTGTATTTTCCCTCGCTCTCTTCTAGCTTATTGATAGTTCTGTGATGATGTAGTTTTTGTCCAATCTTCCTTTTAGTCTCATCATGCGGCTTTATCCCCTGCTCAGTCTGCATCGAGTTCATAGTCTCATTAACTTACACTGTGTCTTCAGACAAATGTTAATTCACTTCTGGTCTTCCAAGTTCATCCATCCATCCATCCATCCATCCATCCATCCATCCATCCTTTTTCCTGCCTTGGTCCCTCCCTGTTTCTCTCTCTCTGTCTGTCTCTCTCTCTCTCTCTCTCTCTCTCTCTCTCTCTCTCTGTTTCTTTCTTTCTTTCTTTCTTTCTTTCTTTCTTTCTTTCTTTCTTTCTTTCTTTCTTTCTTTTCTTGGCAGTTCTATAACTTTATTTCCAGGTTAGTTCTCATCCACATTCACTGTCTGGAGATTTTTGAACGTGGTAACAGGGACATAGATTACCAAGGTATACAGCTTGTTTGGTGAATCTTCATCCTCATTCCATTTCCTGGACAACTGCACCTGGATACAATACGGAACATTCCTTATTCCTTTGGCCCAGACAGCTTTGTTGAGCTGGGTGTCAATGCACACATCTGGTGTCCCCATCTCCTTCATGGCAAACTTCCGTATCACCTTAAGTACCTGAGGGGTGCGCTTCTTGAAGCTCACTCTGTGGATGCACTTGTGAATGTTGATTGTGTATTCTTGGGTCACCACCTCATTGATGGCAGAGTGGCCCTTCTTCTTCTTGCCACCCTTCTTTGCGGGAGTCATTCTGCCGGGCCCAAGTTGGAATGGAAGAGCACGGGGTGGATTGTCTCGCTGTCTCTTTCTTCTTCTCTTCCTTCTGTTTTTCTGTAGTAACTGTACAGAGATTCCATGACATTTATCTTCATCTACTTTCTGGTTGGTCAGTTTTGTCAAAGCTTGACTCTGTGGACTTAATACCTGTTGCATTTTATTCATTTTCCTCTTGGAGCAAAGATTTGTATCTTGGTACTTTTTCTTGTTTTATTTTCTGAAGCTACTATAACTTTTGGCCCTGAGCTTATGATGAATAATTTAGCCAAACCACCTTGTTTTTCTTAGAATCTTTCCTTTCTTTCCCTAACCATTAATTTTAAAATATGGCATTGGGTTACATCCTTTCTTTGTAGCTGCCTTTGGTGAATCTATGCTTAAGGGTGTTCTTAAATCTGTATTCTGCTCAAATTTCATGTGTTAGGAGAAGGGAAAGTATTTCATTTCTTTCCATGTATTCACAAGTCTCCACCCAAACATTGGAATCCTCTGAGAGGGAACTAAATAAAGAAATTACATTTGACTTACATTTAAGTCAAAGTGGCTTCTTTTTTTTTTTTTTTAACTTAAGGAGTGCCATCTCATTGTTTCCTTTTATCATAAAGTATTATACAAAGGAAGGAGGACAGGACTCATAACCAGATAATCTTAAATTCTAGCCCCAAGGGTAGTATAGACAAAAGAAACTGGCAAAAGCCATTCACTTTTTTGACCTTTATTCTCCTGCAGTGGGAGACAGTACAAGAGCATCTATCTGTCATGGAGCCCCTATAAGGCTCAGATTAGACATGAAAATAAAGGACTGTGCACTCAATATAAAGAGTTGAACTATCAGAGTAAGCCAGGGGGCTCTCTAAGCATCTATGTTTTTCTTGTTTCTATTCTGCTATAGAAAGGTAGGTTGGTGGCTAGCTTGACAAATATTTTTGGCTTATTTTACATTGCATCTCTCATTTCCAGTGCTTTACACGCTTGCATCCCTGAAGACAGTGACAAAGTTTCTCTTACAGCTCTAAGTGACTTAAAATGCTGGTAAAACATCCAAACTATTCTTGCTTTTCATGATACTTAACAGTATTAATTATACTTTAATATTTTATAGTTTCACTTGGATATCAAAAAATATGCACTGTTAAGTTTTGCCTAAGGTACTTTTCAAAATTTAGGCATGAAAAATATGTTCTCTACTGACTTGAAAGAAGAGATGTGAAAGCACTGATCACAGGTCTTCTTTATAACAGTACTAAATCTTACAGTACAGCTGAACAGCAAGCGTGCAAGCAAAAGTCTTGAAAACAGTTCTTGTAACTTTGGAACTCACTTGCAGCGGCAGAAACAGAGAATCCCAAGTAGGGGACCAGACATGAGTTTAAGGCTATGTTTACACCTACAGAATGGCAGCTCTTCTGTGCCCTTGCTGCTGTGAACCACATCTATGCTAGCACAATGGTCCTCTAGACTCAGGGCTAAGCGACAGTTAAAGTTTTACCTTATCAACATTGTTCCCCCTGCTATAGTTCAGGGAACTATTTGCTCAAATAGCTAACTGCTGCAGGACATAATGGCTGAGTTTGTTTCTAGGAGCCATTATTTAGAAATAAACCCATCATATTATTTGGAAGTATGTCTAGTATGGGTCTGGATGTTTTACTGCTTATTAGTGTAATTATTTCACATCAGAAGCAGAGGTTGAAAGTAGAACATTAGATCGCAATATACTAGAAGGAAAGTCATGACCACAGAATTTATTGTCCCATTTTTGTATAATTAGGACACAAAAAGGTAAAAGGGTCTATAATCCAACACTTGGGAAGCAGAAGCAAGAGAATCTTGAGTTTGAGGCCAACCTCAATTGCATAGCGGTACCTTATTTCAAAAAACAACAACAACCCCCCCCCAAAAGAAAGATGCCTTTTCTAGAGCATCAGACATATATTTTAGCTTTCTGCTGGTTTGGTGGGCTAGGTATGGTGTGATTTTATTCACTAGAATGAATACATTGTCTTTATGTCAGAATCAGCATATCTGGTTTATTCCCTGGGTTGTCTTTATGTACCATGAACTCAAAAAGGCTCAACACCAATTGCATAAATATACTAGGAAACATAAATGGAAATATCACACCAAATAACCACTATTGCTTTTCAAATTTGATTTGTAATGAAGTTTTGTTAAAATATAGTAGATTCACTATCAAAGCAAATACTGGTTTATAGCAATATCAACACTGCTCTTCTGATTTTATTTCACTTTTTTATTCTGATTTAACAATTGATGTTTTATATATTTTTAACACGTAAATTAATTTGAAAGGGTGAAAGTTTATTTTGAGTCACTGTTTCAGAGGTCTCAGTCCGTGATCACTAGTTTTTTGTTTGTTTTTGTGGTACCAGGGATCAAACTCAGAATCTTGCACTTGCCAGGCAGGAACATAAGCTCCTGAGCTATGTCCCTGGCCCCAATGGTCACTAGCTCTTCTGCTTTGAGGCTGGGAAGAAAGGCATGGAGGAAGAAAGCTGCTCATCTCATGATATGGAAGAAGCAGAGAGAATTGGGCAAATAGTTCAGCAGCTTAAGCAGCTGCCTGGAAAGTGCAAGGTCCTGAGTTCAATCCCCAGTACCAAGAAAGAAAGAAAGAAAGAAAGAGAGAGAGAGAGAGAGAGAGAGAGAGAGAGAGAGAGAGAAAGAGAAAGAACCAGAGAGGAAGGGCTGGGGGCTAGACAAAGAGTTTATAAGGTCATCTCATATTATCCACTGTCCGCCAGCAGATCCCACTTTTGGGTTCCATTGATTCTCACAAATGGCATCTGGTGATGGCCTCCTCACTAGGCTAACTTGACCCTCTGAGGAAGTTGGAGCTCTCAAGCACTTCCAAAGCCCATGTCTACCAACCCTCCTTCAAAACAATATGGTTTGGGTGAACATTTTAGTTAGTAACTATAACACCATCTCTCATGGATCATTGTCCTTTGTCTTTTCATGTTCAAGTTTTAGGAACCATTCTTGCAGATACTTGTTCAGTTTTTTTAGTTATTTTAGGAAGAAGGATACATTCAATTACTATAGTTTCACTAGACCAGAAACAGACTTCCTTCTGAGTATTTTAAAATATTATTCTTGAGAAGAAGGAATGACCCGAGTAGGACAAAACCATTGGTAGTATAACGGGACATATAAATTTGAGGAATGTTTCAGAGGACCCATGAGATTTGATGTCTAATTAATCATGGGCTATAGGATGAAATTTTCTTTTTATTTATTTATATTTTATTACTTTTAATAATAAACAATAATGCAATAGTTTCAAAACACATTAGTAGTATATTCCCAGTAATTCATACAATGCATATTGTTATCCTGGTAGTTATGCAGAGCACAGGATATAGACATGATAATTTTTCTAATCATTGTTAGTACAAAAAATTTCTTCTCATTATATGGGATGAAATTTTCAACTGCCACAACTATATAACTGGGTAGAAGGCAATGCTATTTTCTGAGTTTAGGAGGCCTTGGGGAAGAGGTGGGTTGGGTAAATGAGTTCCAGGTTTGTGTATGACCTATAGGTCGTCCAGATATTGATGGCCAAGGATCAAGTAGAACTATAGATCTGGAACATAGAAAAGAGACTGGATTTATAGATTTTAGAGAGTCCTAAAAAGCACAGTTTGCAGTGGAGAAGAACAATTCAAGTTTTAGAAATCATTTAAATTAGATAGCTTTATATTGAAAACAATCAGTCAACTCTAAAACAATTTATGATTGTTATCACTAGGCTTCCTTAATGCAGCGTGTGTGTGTGTGTGTGTGTGTGTGTGTGTGTGTTACATAGATTAGCATCTGTAATTCTGCATTAAAATTTATTACAATAAAAAGAGTAAGTTAAATGTTCTCCTTTTCTCCATTTCTTTCAGTTTCTAAAATTGCATTCAACATATATCGAATATTTTACAAAAACATTTTTAAGTGGTAGTTCGTTCAATTCTTTGATATCTCATGTAACTCTTAAAATCACTAGAGTTTAATAAATGACAGTATTATTAAGCCTGTGTCATTAGTCAAAACTTGGCTCACATTGAAACTTTCAGTATTACAAATTTTTATTTTTAGTATTATGTGTCTTTCTGGTCAGTGGTTTAGCACTTGTGTCAAAAAGATGAGAATACACAGGGTAAAACTTGCTCATTCAATCTAGCTGTTGAACAGTTTACATAGAGATCAGATATAATTTATTTAGAGTATACAAGGTCTTGGATGAGTTTATTTTATTACTGGAAGAAAAATGCAGAGTGCAGCATCACACAGCCAGTAAGCCACACTAGCAAGGCTCAGCTATCCTGGTCATGTGGAAAATGATGATTTTTAAAACTGATAATTTCAGGATGTAAAAAGCTGTAACACTTGCTTCAACAGCACATATACTAAAAACTAAGTATAGGGGGAAGGTAGGTTGTCAATGCTAAGTTATATTTTTATATTTCATTTAGCATACAGTCCAAATAACCAAGCTAAATAACACTGCTATTAGTGCTAAGCTGTCAGTTACTGAAAGACAGTGGCTTGTGTATTACTCTTTTGGTTCATTAATATAGCTTTGGGGCTGTTTTGGTTTGTTTCATTTTATGCATTTGGTATAGGGTCTTCCTACGCAGCTTGTAGTGACTGCCCTGTTTCAGCCTCCCCAGCACTGGGATTATAGATGGGCACCACCACTCCCAGTGTTGGCTGGTTCAGTGCACCCAGGACAGAGCCAGAAGAGTAAGCGGTACCTGGCAGTGCAAGGGGATCAAACCATGGTCTTTGCACTTGCCCTTGCCAGGCACTTAAGCCACGGAGTTGTCTTTGCAGCTCTAGAGCCCATTTTTAAGCCTTCATTATAAAACTTCCGCTTCTTTTAGGGAATGCTTTTATGTAAGTAAGCTTATACCAACCATGCAAATGTAATAATTAGACTGAAAATAAGCCAAGCTCACTCAAGGGAGAGAAGCTCCATCTGACATACAAATAAAACTGCAGTTTCAGACTCATGATAGGATTTCAGAGAACGTACAATTCAGGGATTGTTGATTTCTTTATAGAGTACTTCATGTTTTGTTTGTTTGTTTTTCCAATACTTTAGAACCACCAGTACATGGAAAATAAAACAGATTTTTAGTAACAGAGTTCACTTCCTAATGATTTATTATTATCTTAAGAATACTATGATGCCGGGCATAGTGGCGCGTGCCTGTAATCCCAGCACTCAGGAGGCTGAGGCAGGAGGATTGGTGCATGTTCGAGACCAGCCTGGGCTACAAAAAGTGAGCTCAAGGCCAACCTAAACTGCATGGTGAGACCCTGTCTCAAAAAGACAAAAACAAACAAACAAACAAACAAAAACTATGGGTTTATCTTTCAAACACTTGCAGCAAAATAATGTCTGCGACTACTCTTTTCTGGAACTTTGACAGTTTATTTTACTTTGAGTACAAATCACTCTAAAATACATTACTTATTTTTTTATCCTTTATAACAACATTATAAAATAAAACAAGAATAAATATATGAATACTCTGCTGTAGAAAAACTAATTGTTTTGCATTTCTCAGCCTCTGTGTCATATATACAATTATAAAATAGGAATTTTATTAAAGTGCAGTTGGTATAATTTAATCATCTCAAAGTTACTATCAGCATCAGATATTAACTTTTTGCACAGGGCCTCTGAATTTACTTATGATAACATTATTGCATCAAGAATACCATAAACATTATAGATTATAATTCCAAAAAGATATTTTTGACAATTGTTTTGAGATGGCCTTTTGAGAAAGATGCAGAAAGGCTGATGCAGTGAGAGCTGATTGAGGTATGTCTGTAACTGAAAGAATAATCACAGTTTGAAATTTAAAAATTAAAGCAATATCTGAATAACTACTTGAAGACAACACTATGCATTGTATTAATTATTGTGGCTGTCCTACTAACGTGTTTTGAAACTTTGTCATTATTTCTTACTAAAAGTAGTAAAAAAATAACATTTAATAAAGCAATACTGTGGGCTTTTCTAGGGGAAAAAATAAAACGTGTTCTCTGTAGACATTTTGTTTTAGTTTTTTGAGACTCTGGGTCTTGCTTTGTATTTCAAGCTGGCCTTAAACTAACTGCATAGGCCAGGGTGGCCTCAAATTTGTGGCAGTCCTGCCTCTTCCAAGTATTAGAGTTACAGATATGGACTACCATGCCTGTCTCTGTAGTCATTTTGGAAAATATAGCTAAGTACAAAAAAGAAAATATGAATCACATACCAGGCCAAGCCAAAACCCACATCTAACCACTGTTAACATTTTGGTAGATAGGGCTGGGGAAATAGCTAAGCCACATGAGTGCCTGCCTGTCAAGCATAAGGTCCTGAGTTCAATCCTTGGCATAAAAAAAAAGTTTTGGTAGAAAAATATAAAGTGAAGCTGGGCGTGGTGGTGCACGCCTGTAATCCCAGCACTCGGGAGGCTGAGGCAGGAGGATTGGTGTGAGCTCGAGACCAGCCTGGGCTACAAAAGTGAGCTCAGGACCAGCCTCAACTGCATAGCGAGACCCTGTCTCAAAAAGACAAAAAAAAAAGAAAAGTATAAAGTGAAATCCTACCACACTCTTGGATAAAAAATTTTCATTTAATATCTTGTGAACATGTTTTTATGTTTCTGTAGTCTTTGGTAACATCATTTCAAGCAAGTACTGGTGGTAGCACAATACATTTAACAATTCCTATGTTGTTCTTTGAAATGTTTTGTTATTAACTTCAGTATTACCATTATTTGAAGCCCTTCAAACATCTGTTAAGTTAACCAATTAGTTTTCTCCTTTAATCCTTTGTCATGGTGAAATATTTCTAATGTTAAGTCACTTTTGCATTTCTGGGAACCCCCTTATTTGATCATGGTGTTTACTTTTGTTTAATTGAGAAAATTCCCAAGTCTGCTCTGGAATATTGTATAGAGAACAACATAGCTCATGTACTTTACACCGAATCTAGTAATTTCCCGACTTTTTGTTTCATCTCTTCTCTCCCGCTCCTCCTTTTGGTTTAGTTTTAAAGCAAATCCTAAACAGTCTATCATTTTATCCACAAAAATCGGGACGTTTCACACATGAACACAATGCCATGGTCAGACCTACCAAAAGTACCAATTAATATTAATGGTAATATTAGCTTCTTAGATTCATCAAACAACCTAAGTGCAGTTTTTTCAATCACTTCGGATGTTTTGTTTTGTGAGTTGGCGATTTGTTTGAAGAAGTCTCTAAGTCGACAACGGGTCTCTTCCTGTTTTTTCATACTTTGTTGAAGAGGTGGTTTCGGCTGGTGTATATCCTGCACTCAGGTTTTTTGCTGATTATATCTTTGTGCTGAAAACAATCTTCTTTGCCTTACATCTCTTGTTAATTTGTATTTAGACCTCAAGGTTTGGTTCAACTGAAGTTCAGGTCTTAGACAAGACAGGTTGATAAAAGGTTCTATATTGTTACTTCTACAGGAGGAGGCATATAAAAATCTTTTGTCAGGGGCCAGGAAGGTAGCTCAGTAACATGTTCAGTGGTGTAAGTGCCTCCCTGGCAAGCACAAGGTCCTGAGTTCAATCCCCAGTACTGAAAATAAATAAGTAATAAATAAATAAATAAATATTCCTTTGTCTGATTGCTCAGTGGCTTCAGGTGCTACAGTCTGATCCAGCCATGATAAACTTTCATATCAGTTATATATCCTTTTAATCTATGGGGCTTGATTTGATTTCAAATTAAAAACCTACAGTCCATAAGTGGGCTAGTCCTCTTGCATTTTTTTTTCTTTGCATTATTTTGATGGGATCAGCAGTGAGATTAGAAAAGACAGAGTCTATAGAGATTTGCAATTAGGCATCCTGGTTACCACCTCAGAAGGCCTCATCTCTTATTTGAAATAGGCACAGAATTCCAGTTCCTCTGGGAGAAATTGGCAAGGATGTGACCCGCATCAGAGCAGAACTGCTGAGAAGGATGTGTGACTTGGCAGGATCCTGAATGTGCAGGCTGCACTTCAGTTTCCTGCTGGTCACTGGCTCTGGATTTCCACATGTAGCTAGTATTCAGAGACTCTGAAGGGAGTCACCAGGCTAGGATAGCTCTCGCCAAATCCAGGAAAATAAAGGAACATTTCTTTTCCTAGGCAACAAATGATCATTTTGAATTGATTGTTACATCAGGAATTCAACAATTTACCATTTTTTTCCCCTCACTGCTGCTTGGAGATTTTTGTTTTGTTTCTGTTTTGTTTTGTTTTTCCTTCGCTGGTAGGTCATCTGAGACATAGTTCTCATGGTTGGAAAGCTGATTGCTTGACAGGAAAAACATGTGGGTGTGTAGGATCTTCCTCTTGGGTTATTTCAGCAGTTAATGGATCAAAGGGTATTCGAAGATGGCTATTAGAAGTGGGTAGCTGAGTGCAGGGTACACCCTGTGCTCTGTATAACTTCTAGGAGGATAACAATATGCATTGTGTCAAATATTGGGAATGTACTACTAATGTGTTTTGAAACTGTCACATTGTTATTTCTTATTAAAAATAATAATAGAAGAGAACAAGTGCATAGCTGGGCTACCAGGCACATAAAGTCAGTGGAAAGCCCATCCTATCCCTTTCCCATTTCCTTTTCTTTATCTGTTCTTCCCCTATTCTTGGCCTTCACATTCTTTATCATTTTTTGCTTCGTTGCTAAAATCTTGATATTTTAAGTAATGTGCTTTAAGAATATTCCAAACTAACCTCTGCCAACAACTTTATCCTGAATACCCAGCCAAGTTCATTGCTGAGGTGTAAGATCTAGCTCCCAATCAAGCCTTCACTTGATAAACACTCATAGAAATAAATCCTCTGTGCTGAGCACTCGCTAACTCTGGGCATATACCAGGCTGAGTAAGACTTGTCTAATTCTGGGCATGTACCAGGCTGAGTAAGACTTGTTTCTTGCTTTCTAGCAAGGAGGTAAAGTAGAACAATTTATTCTGTCCTGATAGGTTGAGAGAAGAAAAACACCAAAAAACTAACTTCAAGAATGTTGGTCCCCTAGGAAACAATAGAATACTTTCTTAATATCCCTTTGCTGTTTCCATATGCAGAGAGCATCTGCATCTTCTCTCTTCTACCTCATCTGCAAGGCAATAGATGAAATGAGTGTTACAATAAGCACCAGTTACATTCAGCATGATGATGTCTTGATTTCCTTTTGCACTTGAAAACATTATAAATGGTTAGATATTTCCCCTCTCCATGCTTCTTCTGGAAGCCTAACAATGACTAAATCTAGTGTGCTTGGTATCCCAGCTTAAATTATAGGAGGACTCTTAAAGTCAAGAGCGTCTGTAAACAGGCCCCTGGTTTTCCATGTGTAGTATGAACTTTACTACTATAGGATAAATTAATTTTACAAGTCCAGATGAAGCATATTTCTAAACTAATAACTGTTGCTCATTTACTTACAATATGAATTCCAGTACTCATGGTGGAGGGATCCCTCACTTTACTTTAGATGCATCCTCTTACCCCAGCTTACAAACGTGTGCTCAAGTGAAAAACTACCTTACGTCCTTATATACACACACTTATTAGGGAGAGGGGAACATAGAGAATGGGACCCAGGAATAAAACTGGAAGCAAAAAAAGGAATGCAGGGCTTTTGGCTTGCTCAGTGTCTCATTCTGAAACTACGGTAGCTCTGCAGAGCTTTAAGGAAGCATGTTGCTGTTGCATTCCCACAGCGGTATGTTGTTCTGAGGAGCCAGTGTTTTGAGGTTTCAATCAGGTAGCACTGAAACACACATTGGTCAGGTTCTTATCATGATGGCTGGCAGTGAGAGGAAGCCCATGTGTCAGTGTGAAGATCGGCCCACGTCATCTTCCTACCAGAAGACAGGAAAGGGCTCACTCTGGCTTTGCACCCATAGGAACTAAGATGTATAAGGCCTCCTGTGTGCTTAGCACTGGCTGGACCTGCAGTCTTTGAAAAATCATTGTTTTGACAACCCCACATTCACATCCAACTAATTGTCTGAGTCTCTGCTTCCAGCATTCCGGGAAAAAACCCTTTATCCTATTCTATGTTTGGGAGAAGACTAGAAGTGGGGCAAAATGCCACTCCGGACACTGCCATAGGTGACCCCAGAGGAAACAGTTCTCACAGTAGCCTCTGTAGAAAGAGGTTGCTTCTAGAGGAGATTTAATTCTTTAAAATCCAAAACAAGAGAGATATGTAGTCAAAATATATATAGTCAAAATAAAAAATGTATAGCCAAAATATTTTTATTTTGACTAAGTCCATATTTTCCCATTTTTATTATGAACTTTAAAAATATATATTAATATCTGCCAGAATCCATATAGGAAAGGAGAAGCCACTCCGGGTATATTAAACAGAAATGTTGAATACAAGGAATTAATATCTTGAGGGTTAAGTAAAGTTAATAGATTATTAAAATTAGGAGTAGTTATACTCCTTAGGGCTAGCTATTGAAATCAGAATTAGTTACCACTGTTTAGGGCTAAGGCAAGAGACATCAGGACCTGGGGCTATAGATAAAGAACTTCCAAATTAGGAGGGTCTTGGGAGAGGCCACTGTCACACAGCTAAGACACACAGAGATCATAGCTTAGCTGGCTGAAAACTCAAGGGCATGCCCAGGGCTGTGCTGGGGCTTCTGAGAGGGTAGGAGAGTGCTGGTTGCCCAGTGTCTAGGCCTCAGAGGGGCTTCTGCATCAACAAGATGGCAAAAGATGTGAGCGTCTTTGGGGTCTCTTCACTGCAGAGATGTTGACAGCAAAGGCAGGAAACTCAAAAAAATCCCTTTCTTTCCCTTGCCCTCTCCCTTTACTCTTCTTCCTTTCCCCGTGCTCCCTCTCTGGCTACCTCTCCCTAAGCCACAGCAGATGTTGAAAAATTCCTTTCCCTACCCTAGATTCAATATTCTCCTTTGCCTTCAGCCAGACTGTCATTGTTTCTTATCTGGGAAGGTGACTGCAGGCTTCATTCTTGAAAGGTCTGAGTTCTTTTGCAATCCTGCCCTTCCTAGACATAATAAATTACAAATCGATAGCTTGGAAAGTCCTTTCGGCTCTGGGTCTCACTTACAATGCCAGCATTGTGCAGCAGCAAGTATAGGTAAACAGAATCCATCACACCAGCAGGTATGCTGACCCTTCCTTTATCTCTTGGTTCAGTGACATGAGGAACTCATGGCCAGATGGTAAGCTCAACTGCCAATTGAATGGAATAATTGTTATCTTCCTAGTAGAATCATTCTTTCTCTAAGAAATAAGTTCTCTAACAAGTGGAGAACAAAGCTGTGAGAAGATAAACTGTAATTTTTCTAAGTGGGTTATTAGAATGAACAACCAAAATAATTCTTTCATTTTTATCTTTGTTCAGAACCACAGATTCTGGCTGTGGTTAAAAAACTCTGTTTATCAACTACTGGCTTGGATGATATACTGCATCTTTCTAGTTATTGATTCTACCTCATAGGATGTTCTGTCAGTAAGAACTACAACTGAACTGTTGGGTCGCTATCCTGCCTTTCCCTCAAGCTATCCTTCTAGGTGCTAGTGGAAAGTCTTGTGAGCTCCATGAGTGCAAGACCATTGGAGTGTGTGTGTGTGTGTGTGTGTGTGTGTGTGTGTGTGTGTGTGTGTGTACATATTTGCTGTGAAGTGAGTTCCTTAGTCTGAACCAGTATTCTGTGAGATATTATAAAATAAGGCAATCTATAAATCCACAGACAGGGTGTAATCCAAAAAGCATTGCAAGCAGAGAAGACCCAACAAAAGTCCAGAATTGTCGGTTCCAGTTACAGCTCCTGTATGATTAAGGATTTGGTATAGCTATGGCTGGATCATTTCCCTTCCCACCAAATGATGATATCCTAGGGACACTCTGCTACTGTCAGCTCGAGCACTTAGTGGCCAGCTCAGTCCACAGCAAGTTTTCATTCCTGCTGTCATGGTCTTTTGCATGTGAATCCATTGAGCTCATTGCTGGGTGTGTGGACATCCATCTAATAGGCTATCTTTTCTCTGTGCTGACTGAGGGCTCTGTGTGCAGAACATTCCCATGGTAAATGCTCTCATGCTCTGTGTCAATTTAAGAGGTGTGTTTGCACACTGCTCTGTAGAGGATCTTTTTACCCTTTTTTTCAGGATTCTTGATTGTCCAGACAAACCATTAGCCATTACTCATGAAGCAATGTAGGCCCATCTGTATCCCAGACCAAAGTACATGATGAGCTGTATTGCTTCAAGTTCTGCTCAATGAGAATTTTCTTCCTTGGTAGTTTTCATTTGTTTGGCATACCTCTGAGTATGGTAATAATGGTCTATCTCTAATTTGCCCAGCTATTGAGCAAAGCCTTCTGTAAACCAGGTCTTGCCTTCATCATCTATTCATAAAGAGCTCTTTGAGATACCTAGCTTTGGAGAAGGGAAGATAGCTGTGTGGCAGAAAGTCTCAAAGGAGCCCAAGCCACAACACATGCAACTTTATTGTTCTTTTTGCCTTGGTTTGAGACTAATTTTGTATGCCACTATGGCAAGAAAGTCAACATCACCCTACACAAAGATGACACGGTCCTTTAAAATTGGCCCAGAAGCCAAACATAGTGATGCATACCTGTAATCCCAGCATTCTGAGAGGCTGAAGCAGAAGAACCATGATTTGGGACCAGTCCAGACAGCTTAGTGACTTAGGGAAAACCTAGCTAAAAATGAAAGTAAAAATAAATAAGTACACATTTAATGTCTGAGGATATAGCTCAATGTGAAGGCCCTGACTTTGATGTTCAATCCCCAGCACTATAAAAAATTAAATAGGAAGTTCAAGCCAGAGAGAAAAGTATAGATTAATCTGTGATAATATAAAGACATCGAGCCGGGCGTGGTGGCGCACGCCTGTAATCCCAGCACTCGGGAGGCTGAGGCAGGAGGATCGGTGTGAGTTCGAGACCAGCCTGGGCTACAAAAGTGAGCTCAAGGCCAGCCTCAACTGCATACTGAGACCCTGTCTCAAAAAGACAAAAAAAAAAAAAAAAAAAAAAAAAAAAAAAAAAAAAGACATCATATAAAAGGTGGAGCTTGAGATGGGTGTGGTGGCACATGCCTTTAATCCCAGCATTCAAGAGGCTGAGGCAGCAAGGTTGTTGCAAATTGAGGATTAGCCTGGGCTACAAAGTGAGCTCAAGGCCAGCTAGTGATTCAAAAAGACAAAAACAACAACAAAAAACAGTTGGGTTTGGGCTTTGACTGAAAGATGATAGGAAAATAATTGGAATACCATTTTTCATAATTAAAATAATTTCAGTGTTAATGTTTAATTGTTTGATCAGTCTTACATATCTATGTCTGTTGATCTATACTGATTTGATGATGAAAACATGTAATGCAATCATTGTTAAATTTTTCTTGTTTTGAAATTCTGTACTATATGTATTCTTACTTGTTACCTTTTTTTTTCTATTTTTGTTTCTGGTATTTTTACTCTTTAAAATTAAAAATTAAAAAAAAAAGAATTTCATGTGTAATGTAGTTACTGGGGACAGAAATAGAAGAGACTTTTAACAATGTATCAAGGTATGATTCCTTGACATGCATTTAAATTTTAAATTGCATAAATTTTGTTCCTTTTGCTCATAAACACTGTCATATCTTTTAAGGATGACATAGAAGAGTGTATGAATTAATAAATGGAAAACAGATTCTCTAAATGGCACAAGGTTATTGTTTGCGTTAGTCCTTAAAATAGATATTTAAAAATAGCAAAGCCACAGCTTACTTTCATGTTACAGATAAAGAAAATGAGGCTTTCAGTGTGTAGTAACTTAATACTCAGTAATATCAAATCAGAGCAAGCTATCTTGATCAGTACAGCATTAGGATGGCTGCATAATCAAGATAATGATTTATATTGTCTGGCTTTATTTTTCTCTCTTTTCTTCTCTACAAATCCTGTCTTAAGGAGAATGCTTTGAAAGCAGCCAAAAGTATAGAGAAGACAAGAGAGCCTGAAGGCTGGAAAACAATGAGAGTCTTTAGCTTGTTGGTCGTGGAGTAATGAACACACTGGCCTAGCTCCTTGGAAACATCTCCCAGGACTTGGAGAGGAATGACTTCCGGTGCACCTGGGGAGACTGGATATTAGACTCTGAGCTCTCCGGCCCTGGCAAAGCTGGCTGTGCTAAGCCTGGCAGGACTCACTGGAGCTGTCTGATCTTAAGTGATTGTAAGAGCTTGGATGCTGCACACAGGCATGGTGGTCAGCATGAACTGAAAACAAGAGGATCTATCCAGGAGTCACACTCTAGGTGAGTTTCCAGGGGCTTTTGCACAACACTGTGAGGACTAGTAAGATGAGGACTTATGCAAAATATGTTTTGATTTTGGAACAAAACTATTGTGACATTTTGCATAAACCCTTGTTTGTAGAGTAAAAGCCATACCAACTACTTGAATATCTGTCGGGAAGGTACACAAGGAAAAGCAGAGCAGCAGTACTAGTGGGACTGTGCTTCTGGGTATTAGAAAGCTTAAGAATGTGCTTCCTATCACCATCCTATCACCAAGGATTTAAAGGGAAAAAGTTGGCCTTTTGTGCAAGTAAGATCCCTAGCAATTCACCACGGTTCTCAATGTATTGTTGGGATGTGCCAGGGGCTGATTCAGTTGGCTGTTTGCAAGAGGGTGCTAAGGAGGCCAAGGTCAGGCCTCTCATTTCCACACAGTCAAATATCCTTAGTGAGAACGACCTTCAGCTCCAGTCTCTGCAGATTAAATCCCTCACCTGGAGCAACTGCTTCACAAATATGACTGCTGGGTTTGGAGGCCAGGTGAGAGGGCATGGGTGAGTCAGCACAAAGCCTGTACTCTCCAGGGGCAAAAAATTGGAGAAATCTGTTGATAGCAGGAGTCTGTGGAATGCTTCCAAGAGAGGGAGCCTCCTGCTGTTGTGAAGCCATTCACAAAAGTGTGGCAAACCATGGTTTCTGGAAGAGAATCTCACTGGGCGAAGGGCTCTGTCATTGGTTGGTCAAGTGTCATATCCACGCTGACTATTCAGGCTGTTATTTACTCATGTTAGTGTGTAATTTGCAAAAATAATACAGAGAATTTGATTCTTGCAGTGCGGGAGCTGAACTCAGGGCCTTATGCATGTCAGGCAAGTGCTGTCCCTCTGAGCTACACCCCAACACTGAAAATAATTCACACTTCAAGAAACATGTTTAAAACTTTGCAAAAATAAAGATAAGGCTTCTAAAATTAGACTTTGGATAAAATTTGGAAAATAAATGATGATTAGAACATAGGAGATATTTCCAAGAGTACTAGGGAACTACATGCATCTGCAGCCCAAGATCGTTTTACAGTGTGTGGGTCTTCAGGGTTCACTTCAAGGTGTTTTGACAATTTTATACAATCTTCTAACTGGCGCTCAAAGTACGATGAGGAACGTTTGTCTCATCTCAGAAAATTCTCTTTGTCTTGTTTCCAGTAATCTCTCTTTTTCCAGGTGATCACTGTTCAAATGTAGATTAGTTCTGGTTCCTCATAAACTTTATATAGAACGAAATGAGCGGTATGAACCACTTATTACATGGTTTTTTTCACTCAATAACATTCCTGAGTTCCAGAAACATTGTTGCCTTGTATTGTTAATTTTTGCCTTTTTATTTTGGTATTAAGTTATGTTTTGTTCTTCATCCTGTTAGTGAAATACTGGGATTGTTCCTTATTCTACACTTTTGTGACTAATGCTTTTATAAAGTTTCCTAAAGTCATTGAAATTTATATTTAAATTCTAATTTTTCCCTCTATGGCTTTAAAAGCAGAGAAAGTTCTCTATAGTAATTCCTACATGGTGTTTTCTAGTTTCATCACTTTTCTTTGATTCTCTTTAATTATTATAAAGATCCGTGAGTTGAAAAAAAGTCTAGTTTTTCTAAGTGACTGATAAATAGTATGTGTAGCGTTTAGATGTGGTTCCTCCCATCTCAATGTAATTACAGAGTTAGCCTCCTGAACCATGCCGGGTTAAACCCTAATGTGTGTGTACTTTAATGGTGCTTTCTAAACCTTGCATAATTGCCAGTAGGTTCATTCAGTAATTATTCGTTTATTTATTCAACATTGGTTCATCAGATTCCTCTTATATATTGCTATGCTCAGCATCCATCATGCCATGGGTTATTTTTATATCAAAACCCCAGAGTGTGCTTGCTGGGTTTCTCTTTACTGTTTGTTTTTGTTTTTATAAATGGTGTCTTGCATTGTAGTTCAGGTTGGCCTTAGCTCACTATGGAGCCCAGGCTGACCTTGAACCTTTGGTCAACCTCTTACCTCAGCCTCCCAACTGGTGGGATTAAAGGCATCTATCACCGCCTCATGATAGATTACAGACAATGCTTGCTGTGCCTAGCACACTACCTGATCATAAAAGAAACTAAGTGAGGCAAGCTAAATGAAACTTGGGTGAATAAAAGGACTCTACATCTAATGTGGAAATTGGCCTGAGGACAGACAAACTGTTCTGGTAGAAGAATGAAGATGTCATGGTAGAACCAGGATGACAATGAAATTTCTTGTTTTTGCTAGAGCCCATCTAGTTGTGTCAATGTAGGAGCATTTTCTCTTCTGGATTATAATTTATCTAATTGTGGCTTCTTCCCTTCGTTTCAGGGACAGAACAGAGACTGTTGCCTATAAATTTCTTTTATCTCTAGCACTCAGGCCATTCATTACATGACATTCAGAAGAAAGCTCCTCTTTCTAGGTTTGCAAAAGAAAATTGCACAAGAAATTTCACAAGGAAAGGGACTTTGGAGGTGGATTTTGAAAAGGAGATCTGGGTGATAGTATTCCAAATAACAGGAAACAGGTTGATCTGTGGAGGTTTCAGGAATACTAATTGCTTTCTCTCTTGGTCTAAGCACCTGCCTGGAAAGCACAAGGTCCTGAGTTCAATACCCAGTACCATATGCCATGCTTGCCCTGGAAGCCTGGGTGCATTGTACTGACCACTGAAACCAGGTATTGTGGCACATACCTGTAATCCCAGTGCTAGGGAGGTTGAGACAGCAGATCACTATGAGTCTGAACAGCATAGTGAAACCCTGTAGCTAGCAAATAAACAAACAAACAATAAATAAATAAATAGAAATTTAAAGAAAAAAGTCTTCCCATTTGATATTCCCAAATGACCATCACAGTTTTGAATCTTTGTTAGCAATTTAATTTTTAATTCACTTTTTAAAAAGCCCTTCATATGTATCTAAACAGGAAAATGTTCCTGAGCCAATTTTTTCTTACAGATTATATTCTTGTCATTTAAATAATTATTTCATTGAATGCTTTAAATACAAAAGAAGAATATCACAAAAACAAAATAGTTCCCTAACATTTCAAAAAGGCTTTTATCCTGCACAGAATAAAGAAAGCTAATTATTATTATGATTTTTCATCAATCTGGGTAAAAGAATGATCTACTTATTAAATTAAGTGAGTTTGTCTTCGTGATTGGTAATCAAACTCTGCCAAATTCCATTTATTGTTGGAGAATCTGCATCCTATTGGCTTGCAGCAAATATTGTTGACAAAGAAATGAGAATCTTGTTATTTAAATTGTATCATGCAGGTAGAAATTTCATGTAAGGCTTTGGGAATCAAGTATTTCCATGGTACTTTCTTTTTCTTTCTTTTTTTCTTTAGCCATACAGGCATTGAATAAATTGTACAGGAACTGTTCCGCTTGAATGTTGGAGGTCATCTTTTGCTAAGTGTGGTGCACATTGGCTCTAGGCATTATAAATTCTAAGATGTAAATTGCAGGAGCTTTGAAGATCAGAATGATTCTCCCAGGCAATGCAGTGTACCAAAGGACAGAGTGGGAACAGCACCACTTATGTGTTCTTGCAGAGATCATCATCCTAACTCCTTCCTTCCTTCCTTCCTTCCTTTGTGTTAGCAGATTTTGATATAAAAGAAATCTCATATTCTTTGTAGATATAATGTGCAAGCCTAATATTTCTGAATTCAGGATAAAACTTTCCTCCCATGCCTCTAATAAGATTGTAAAGCATTTACAAAGTATTAATTAAGCTTTACAGAACGACTCTAAGATGATTTGATCAATTCGAAAGCATAACCATGAAGTCTGCACTCAACTTTCAATTACTATACATCCCAGCAGAGAAAAAGCCCAGATAACACAAACCACAGATAATATCTAAGCCATTTCTGCTCAAAGAACAATGGGACAGATACTTTTAAAGTGCAGCAAATGCAAAATACTTTGTGTTTGGTATTAGAATGCATTATATGATTTTTAAAAATTTAATCATATGATTTGCTGTCAAAATAAGTTTTTAAAAAACCAGTATGGTTAATTAAATTTCTTTTATATATGCTGATTACTACAAAGGAAAAATGTATAAAATCATGAACTATATGTCAGAGAAGTGGTTCAGACCTTTATTTTTGCAAAGTGAAAGTACATGCTTACAGCTACATTTTTTAGAACTCGAGAGATAGGAGAACTGTAGATAAACTATGTCAGCCAAGTGCTCTAATAGGGCTGGTTACCACAGTACTACTCATAATGAAATTGGAGGAGGGTGGAGAATACAAAATTTCCCACACTTTAATGTTTGAGTAAATGATGGCCCATCAACCCCATGCCATTCAAGTGCCCTTAAAGTAACACCCACAGCCTCTGTGTCTGGATTAGATGCCCCTCCCAGAGTATGTCTTCAAGACTGATACACTGTACTAAAATAATGTACTTAATTGTATATTTTTCTGGGAGGTTCAGAAGCCCTTTAGGACAGGAACAGCGGATACCTTATTTATCATTTTTTATATTATGAAAAATAAGCCATTTTCACAAACAAATGATAAGAGCATAACAATAGTTATTACACTGTGTATCATAATTTTAAAAAGTAGTTCGTCACTGTAGGACATACACCGAAAAGTTCCTTCAGAAGAGAAATAAACATAGTAGCACAAGCTTTCTTTAGAGTGAACTAAGATGAACAGTGTAAGTGAAGCAACTTGGCATATATATTGAAATATTTTTAAAATAATGGAAGATGTAACTTAGGGAAGTATTTGAAATTCTCCCTACTTCTTACTTATCTTGCTTCCATGTTTTTTCTTCGTTTGTATATATTTGTGTAAATATATATAGTGTTTCCCATATAAGACAAACCATGCAACACTTGGGCATGTGTGTCTGACTTATTTCACCCAACATTATGCTCTCATATTGCATCCACTTACCTAGGAACCCCTCAAGTTTAACTTCCCTTGTGATGGTATAGTATTTCCTAAAGTGCAAATGGCACATTTTCCTTACCAGTTCATCTGGAGATGGATATAGTCACTGTTTCCAAGATCTAGCTATTATAAGTTATGCTGCTATAAATGTGGGTAGGCATGTATCTCTGTAATATGACGATTTTAACTCTTTGGGAGAGATACCTAGGAGGAGGGTAGCTGTATAAAATGCAATTTCTACTTTTAGTTTTTTGAGGAGACTCCACACTGATTTCCATAAGGGTTATGTCACTTAAAGTTCTGGGAACATTGTAGTAGAGTTCTTTTGACCCACATTCTAGCCAGCATCCCTTATTTCTAGATTTTTTTTTTTTTTTGACACTAGCCATTCTTTCTTTAGTAAGGTCATATGTCAGTGTAATTTTAATTTGCATTTCTCTGATGGGCATGTATTTACTAGCCATTTGTCCTTCTGGTTGTTCATTTTACCCATCAGTTCTGCTTATCCATACTTCTTCATTTTAGTTGTCCATTTTGTGATTGGGTCTTCTGTTTGGGAGAATCTAATATTTCTGAGTTCTTCATCTGTATTTTTGACATTAGTTCTCTATCCATTGGACAGTTGGCGCAATTTTTTCCCTGTTGTGTATGTTGTCTCTTGACTTTGTTGGCTCTTTCCTTCACTATGCAGAAGCTTTTAAATTTGATAAATTTCTCCTTGTTTATTCTCAGTAGTGTTTCTTGTGCCATTGAGGTTCTGTTCAGAAAGTCTTTAAGAGTTCTAGGATATTACATGTTTCTGTTTTAACAGTTAGATCTTGATCTGTTTTGATTTAATGGCAAGATATATTGGTGTTGACTCTATCTTCTACATGTGAATGCCCAATTTTCCCAGCACCATTTATTAAATAGGCTATTGTTCCTCTAGTGTGTATTTTTGGCATCTTCAGCAAAGATCACACAGCTGTGTATACCTGGGATTGTTTCTTTTTCTTCTCCTTCTTCTTCTTCTTCTTCTTCTTCTTCTTCTTCTTCTTCTTCTTCTTCTTCTTCTTCTTCTTCTTCTTCTTCTTCTTCTTC
>PVJA010018678.1:0-39555 GCA_004027025.1 Myocastor coypus
TCTTCTTCTTCTTCTTCTTCTTCTTCTTCTTCTTCTTCTTCTTCTTCTTCTTCTTCTTCTTCTTCTTCCTCTATCTACTTTCTACAGAGCACAAGTCCTATACTCTCAGTAATTATATATTTCTCTTGAGAAAAGGTGGAGAAGATTTAGTAGAAAATCACTTTCTTTTCTCCTGCTCCACACTGCCAAAGAGGTCTTGGGAGGCAGGGCAGACAGTCGTTACAGTGTAGTTTTTATCTAGATGTTCCCCCAAAGTCTTAGTGCTCACAAGTGGTGCTTTTTAGAAGAGGCTGGAGCTAGGATGTGCGAATATGGATTAAAGGTGTGTGATGACTCAATTAGTCCACTGATCAGTTTAGCATAGTTCTGGCTGTGGATAATGGGAATTTCCCCTCTGCATCACCTCAAATGTGAGTGGCACAAGCCAATAGGCTTGTACCCTGAATGGGATATTGTCTTAGTTACTCTTCTCTCCTTGCTGGGGCAAATACCTGACACTCAAAATGAGAGAAGGAAAGGTTTATGCAGCTCACAGTTACTGGAAGTTTCAGTCCATATTCAGCTGGCTCCAAGGCAGAGAGGCACATGGCAGAGGGCAACCTTTCCTGGCAGCAGGCAAGAGTAAGAGGGCAAGGAGAGAGCTAGCAGCAGCTCAAGCAGCTCACTTCTCTTCCCAACACTGAAATGCAAATCACCTGCCCCAGGGGAGGTGCAGCACCCATTTCCACAATAACCAATTACAAGTTCCAGAAACTGCTCCATGACTGCATGAGGCTGGGGAGACACCTATACACAAGCCACAGCAGATGTAGAGGAAGGAGAGGCTCGCTGCTGCTACTTGTTGCTTTCTACATGCTCTGTCCCTTTTCCTTCTTGTCCTACCTTGAAGCCAGCTAAGTTTCAAAACCTCTACAAACTACGAGTCAAAACAAACCTTTTCTCCCTTGACTTGTGAGCGTTAGGTATTTCATCTCAGTCAGTGTTGAAGTACCTAAGTGACAAAAGTACAAAACGGATTTTATTCAAGTTTATTGCAATGGGATGGGAGGACTTCTGTATACCACTGGGCTCAATTCTAAACAGTGTGTGTGAGAGGATATTTTTAGTCATGAGCACACAGTGAAGGTTTGGCAGATGGAAAGTGTCAGGGAAGAGCAGCAGTTTGGGCTAAGTGGATTTAGGGGATGTAACAGGAATCTTGCTGAAGCCAGGCTAGGAAGACCAGACAGCTCTTAGGGCAGAGTGAAGGACAAGGACCTTGATTAGATATCAAGTGATCAGACATAGTGAATGAGAAATAGGGGGCTAAACTAAATTAGCAAAATTTGTGACAAAGTTGGAAGTACACAAGAGTCTAGGACAGAGGTGCCAAACCTTCTAGAACTGTCAGTGTTACAAACACCCTGCTGCAGTGTGCATGCCATAGGGTTCCCACCACTGTGCTAGGAGAAGTTTCCAGAGCCTGACAGAAGTTTGACCAAGTCAAAAAGAACTCTGCTATAGGAGGTTAACACCAAAGAGAGTTAAAAAACAAAACAAAAAAAAAACAATTGGGGCCTGATGCAGGCTTTGGAGAGATAGGTCCTTTAAAGGCTCCACAAAATCAGAGCAATTATAAGCTACAAGAATAACTAAGTTTCAAAATTGTGTCTCCTGTGTTCCTGATTATAACTAAAAGCAATGCTATTCCAGATAAATTACCTGGAAAATACTATTTACCTAGACAACAGCACACTGTATCAGGCCTTCCTTTTTTTCCATGCTTAATACCTAATGGGTATATTTTCTATATAAAAGGAATTATGTTTCTCATTGTTACATAAAGTTATTAAATATTCATTCCTCACAAATTAAAAATTTTCATATTATTTTTTATATTGGTGATGGGAATAAATGAGAAAAGGAAGGAAGGAAGGAAGGAAGAATGCATGGAAGGAAGGAAGGAAGGAAGGAAGGAAGGAAGGAAGGAAGGAAGGAAGGAAGGAAACCTAAGAATTGTATTATGAAGGGCACTGACCAAATGACTGGGAGAGAACACCTCAGTGGCCTACATATTGAAGCACTCTGTGATGCAGAAGACAGTATAACGAACCCTCTCTGCTGCTACCTACATTCATTTTGCAAAATGATGTCATTTGTTACTTGTTGAGAAATTATTTCTAAACAAAGCATTCCCCTTATTTTGTTTTGAACATCAGAAATAAATCTTATGACCTAAAGGAGAGTGAAATGTAATTAGTAAAAATAATACTAAATGGAGATGGCTTATATCTTTGGAAAAGACATAACGGGAAAAACACATGTATATTTTAAATATGCTACTATATAGTTTTTTTAATGTTTTGTATTTGTTAACTATCTAGACTATACATAGTGGGAGATATGACTCATTTTTTCAGAGACAAACATCAAAGAGACTCCCATCCATCCATCCATCCATTCATCCATCTCTGCTCAATATTTCAATGAACACTTACTATACACTGAAAAACACAGCATGGAGAACCTGCGGGTGCAATTAGAAAACAGATTGTCTCCTTCGGCTGGATCATTTAAAACATGCAACAACTGAGGGATTGAAAATGAGGTTGTTAATTTTCTTACTAGAAAAGTGTGAGATTCTGCCTTCCTGCGAGGCTCAGACTGCAAATTTGTTTCTTACTGTACAAAGGAAAATTTAAAAAGAAAAGGAGAAAAGAAAGGAAATCAGCTTTCGCTTCCTATTCCTGCTGGAGGGTGAGAACACACTGACCTTTAGCTGCAGCTCTGACAGGAACGTTGCTCTAGTTTTTGACAATTTACAGTACTTCCCTGGAATTAGAGATTTGCATAGCAGGAAGACAGTATTAGAATTAGTACATTGAAACACATTTCTGAATCTGTATAACTACCCTACATCTATTTCATTAACCAGCAGTTACATTTCCCACGCCTTCAATTAATATTGGTTTCATTTTAAACGCTATCAGTTAAGAGGAGATGCAATAAGAAAACATCAATGTCAAGCAAGCACTCCTCAAACACAGCTGATTTATCTCTTTGGCAATTCATTAAAATGCAAAATATAGCAAAATTGATTTTCAGCACTTTAAGGCAGGAACGTTTGTAATAATGTTAATTTGCAAATTCTCTCACTTGCTTTTTTATAAGCCTCTGTGCTACGGTTGCCATATTTAGCCAGCGGCTATTTTTTATTGTGTGGACAGAAAATGAACAGCGAACATTTATTTCTCATATCTCTCTGAGAACCTGAGGTGCATGAAGATATTTGTGCTGTAACAGGCATACTCAATCTCCTTCACTTGCTTTAGTCGCTATAGATCACCAGCAAACTCCCAGCTAGTCGTGCTGTAGCAATTAACCTGCTGGAGCTCCCTCCTGTCAGGCTAAGTAATAATAAACTCCTCTTTCCAGCATCCCTGAGGGAGACAGAGCTATAGATTCTGGTTGTGCAGCTTTCATGGAGGCTGAATTATTCACAATCAGCATGATGAAGAAGATGACATGGTATTAGTTAAAAAGTCATACTTCTTTCTTCCCTTCCTCCTGACCGATGTTTAAACCTATGAAGGATTAAAGTGAGAGATCTTTTCCTCTTTGGTACATAGGTCCCAAAATAGAAATTCCCGAAAGATTATTTACAATGCTTTGTCAATTTCCAACATTAAGAATAAACACCAGCCGGAAGTATTAGAGTCAAAACGCTAGCTCATATTAACTTAGCACATGCCTAAAAATAATCTTTTCTCCTCAAAGAGACAAAAGGAGCAGGTTTGTTTCTAGTGATTAGTCATAATTCAATTGTTATTCTTATAAGCAATGAAAAAAAATGCCCTGTTTGTGTTTCTTGGGTTGGTTTCAAGAGGGCTCCATTGTGATGAATAGTAAACTAAAAACCCGGATATACAAGCTGTCAGATAACAACTTGTTAGACTCCAGAAATAGCATATCCCTGACAATAAACCTTGTCTTTATGGGAAAGGCAGTGTTATAAATGTCATAATGGATTGCAAATGAACCAGCTGTTTATATTCTACTGTAGCACATGAAGGAGAGAAGAGCAAGCCAGGAAATAAAAGGAGATTGAGGAAAATTTACTAGTACTGAGTCATGGAAAAAGGCCCAAGGAACTCAATTTTTTACGCATTCGCATCCAATTTACCCTTGCTGGTGACTTGTGGGGGAAGTGCCGCTTTTGAAACCAATTGTATTATTCCCCTTTAAGATGCCTTCTCGTGTATTCAGTCGACCCATCACAGTTCTATGTGCCTTTCTCAGTCTCAGGCTGCCGTCGCTATAAGAGATTGGTTACTGTCTGAGGACCCTGCAAGAAGAATTTGAACGCAATTTCAAAGGCCAGGCAGAGAGCAGCTTTCAAAACACCACACGCGTAAAAAAGCAGAGGCAGTGGCCCAGAGGCTGTCTCATTTCACTTTCAACCAGATCACCTTTTGATCAGGGCCAGGTGAAAAATGCAGCAGCGGAGCGTTTCTAATTGAACGGCTCCACCACCACCACCACCCCCCACCCCCCGCCAAAGCCTTGAAGATGGCAATTATCTGTAACTGCGTTATTGCCAGCGTCATCACCATTAGCCCCGTGGAGACTCGTGAGTCCCTCTGAGAACAGAAACACTTTGCTTTCCCGGGCCTGATTAAATCTAAGTCGACAGGGGGTTGCAGCACATTCCCAAAGTGCTCTCCTTAATGCACAGCCTTTTCTGCACATCAGGTGTAGACGGCAACTCTTTGGCATGCAAAACTCTCATTTCGAGTTTCACACCTTTTCTCAGCCGGTAGTAGAACCCAGCACAGGTACACAGAGGAGGGTAACTCAGCTTTAAAATTAAGAACGTGGCTTCAGGCCTGGTGTGCAGGTACACTCCTATCATTCCAGCATTCAGGAGGTTGAGGCTGGAGGATTGCTGTGAGTTTGAGTCCAGCCAGGGCTACAAAAGGTCAGAGGGAACTTCATAGTGAAACTCAGTTTCAAGAAGGCAGGAAAAAAAAAAAAAAAAAGCTACTTCAAAGAAAATTTTACCTTCTCCATTTAAACATCCACCCTAGAAATAGTTTCTTTTCTTGTCTTTCTTTCTTTCTTTCTTTCTTTCCTTCTTTTCTTTCTTTCCTTCCTTCCTTTCTTTCTTTATTTTTGTATTTTAGAGGTCTATAGGGTGTTTACAGCCTCACTAGTAGATTGGACTTGTTGTGATCCACTGGTTTACAGCCTCTCAAGGGCTGGGATTACAAACATATGCCACCCCACCAAGTCTCAGTTGTTGTCTCAGGAAGCCCCAGGGCAGGGTCAGCACAGCAGCGGGCCTGGGGAATGAACCCTGGCCTGTGTGCCTACTTGTAGGTGCTTTAAGCCACTGAGCTATTTGGCCACCCCCTTTTCTTCCCCCCAGAGATAATAGTTCAACTTCCCATATCTACATTTGCACATCAGGCAACATACCCTGGCTATCTGTCTGGCTCTATAATAGTCATGAAATGAAAACTTTTAATTCACTCATTTACAAGTCTGTGTAACTCCTGTGTATAGTTTAGTGTAGCAGTAATCTACAGTCAGGGAAAATCTCACCTTTTCAATTTGTTTTCAAAGCTTCCATCATTGCATTCCCAGTGATGTCATGAACAGTACTTTCCTACAGAAAAGCCTGTCACATTCAGGAGAAGGGCTGAACATCAGAGGGCACAAATGTTCCTAAGACTCTCAGCTTACACATGTGCAGTGCAGTATTCTGAGAGCTTACTTTTTTTTTTTTTTTTTTTTTTTTTTGAGACAGGGTCTCATTATGCAGTTCAGGCTGACCTTGAGCTCACTTTTGTAGCCCAGGCTGGTCTTGAACTTGCACCAACCCACCTGCCTCAGCCTCCCGACTGCTGGGATTACAGGCATGTGCCACCACGCCTGGCTCCGAGAGCTTACTTTATAGACACTCTTAAGTTTATGGTTGACTATGATGCATTACTTTCCCCAAGCATAATTCTATGTACGTAGTCACTGGACCTAGAGCTCAGGGTAAGCCCTGGGGCTACTGACTTCTGTCAGCTGACCACGTGCTTGCAGAAGGGGCACATCTTGCCTTCCTCCTAAGAACATATTCTCTGTTTCTTTCCTCATCCCCTAAAATGTTGAGGTACAAACGTCTTCTCAGGATTTTCAGTTTTCACACTTTTAGATATTTCATTTACTCTGCAAGGTCTCTGTATAAATTCACAGTTCATATGCTCGTCACCTACTCGGTTCCCATCCTGGAATTCAAAAGCATGGACTCAGCTGCTTTCTTGCACACTGGATATCCCACTACCACTGAAATTTAACATATGCCAAACAGAATTCATAATAACACACATAACATTTTGATTCATTATCTGTACAAAATCCTAAAACTTAGGAAACTAAAGTAGGGTCCATTTTACTGGTGAGAAATTTGAGGCTTGAAAAGAAATGGATTATCATGAGTCATACAGTCACAGGAGCTAACATTCGGACCTGAATACTTCTGAACACAGTCTATACCGTGCTGCACACCTTGGCATTTTCATTCACTTACTTCATTCACCTCAGTGGCCTTTTCCCATCCAGCAACCTATTCACGTCTTCATGGCCGCCTTCCTAATCTTAGACAGAGACCTGGGTTTTCCGAACTAGAGATTTACAGGAAAGAGGGCCTGCGACTACTTGTTTGATTTTTAGTTCTCAATTCCATAGGAAAAACTTCAGGGAGATACCAGCTGTCCTTGAAGTTAGGAAAACAGAAGAAGATAAATGGGGAAAGAGGAATAGTTTAGAAAAAGGGAGCAAGTGTGGAAGCCCTGCTAAAGACAACAGCAAAACAAACATAGTATTTTTGAGTAACAGAATGATTTTCTTTATAGATAGAACATAAAGAATGAAAATAGAGAGGGCCCAGGTCACACAGGTCCTGGAAATGTGCGCTAGCCAAGAAAAGCAATGTGTAAGCAGTATGATGAGGAAACCAACATGGACCCAAGGATGCAGCTCAGCAGCACGAGCACTGCCTGGCAAGTGCGCGGTCCTGAGTATGGTTCCTGATGCCAAAAAATAAATAAATAAATAAATAAATAAATAAATAAATAATAATAATAATAATAATAATAATAATAAAATAGCACTTTTATTTAATTCTTAGTTATAGCTGGGAAATATCAAATATACAAATTTTGTCTTATGTATGGTGAGTATTTATAAGGAAAGACAAAAAAAAGAGGAAGGGACAAGTTATGGTATTTTTAATCATGCACTAAAGGTACAAGCAAGCCAGGGCTTGCTCACTGTAAAATAGTAAAGGTGCAGGACTTGAGATTATCTATCTATCTGTCTCTCAGACTTTATTTTCAGAGCAGTGTTAGGCTTTCAGCAAGATAGCACTCTAAGTAGAGTACATGGTTTGCACACACCCACTGTCAGTTCCCTTCCCCACTCCAGAAAGCTCAACTGTCACCCCCAGCACCACTTTGCATAGGTGATGAGTCTATGGTGACACATCAGAATGCCCCAAATCTGCAGCTTATGTTACATGCATTTTTGGCGGCATATATCCTGTGGATTTAGACAAACATATGATGTCATCATACAGTACCATCAGGAAAGTTTCATGGTCCTGCTTTACATTCTGCCTCCTCAGACTTTTGTGCTCTGCACCCCTACCCAACCACTGCTCTTTTTGTTTCTTTTTTCATTTAGTGCAGGGTCTACAGGGTCTCACCACTATTGTATTTATAGTGATTCTCCTGTTTTCAGTTTCCCAAACATTGAGATTACAGGTGCACGACACCACACCCAGCATCGATCAGCATCTCAGGGTGCCCCAGGAGCAGGGCTGGTGTGGCAGGTCAGGAGCTGAAGCTCCAACCTGTCTGACTAAGCAGGTGCTTTAATCCATTGAGATACCTCTCCGGCCCTTGTTTCTCTTTATTTAGTTTTGCTTTCCTAGAATACCATTACTCAGAATCTGCTAGTATGTATCCTTTTAAGATTGGTTTTGTTTGCTTGGTAATATGCATTTCAACTTCTTTAGTATCTTTTTGTGCCCTCATGATTCATTTCTTTTTAATTCTAAACAACATTCCATTGCTTGCTTATAACCATAGTTTTTCTATCCATTCATCAGCTGAAAGATATCCTGGTTTCTTCCAAGGTGTGGCAATTATGGATCAGACTACTATAAGCATAAATGTCTTTAAGTCTGCAACTCCTTTGTGTAAACACTAAGAAGCACACCTGCTGTATCTTTGGTAGGGCATGCTTAGTTTTTAAAAAAAAACTGCCCAACAGTCTTCCAAAGTTGCTATGCAGTCTTGCACTACACCGGTAACCAATGAGAGTTCCTGTGGTTCCATCTTTGCATCCTCATTAAGGTGAGAGTTTGGAACTTCAGCTATTCTGATACATATGTAGATCACTAGTTTAATTTCTAATTCCCTAACAATGAATGATACTGAGCATTTCATCTTTACTTTTTTAGTAAAGTGCCCAGGTCTTGCTTCAGATCTTTTCTTCATATTTTAGCTAGGATGTTTCTTTGTTCACTCGTGAGTTTAATATATACATATATTGTTTCCCCAAAAGTGAATATTTCCATGGAAGTTATTACTTTCTGTATGTTCCGGGAGTGATATCACTTCTTTGGCCTACGGTCCCTTTCTCCACCTTTAACCAAGTGATGGTGAGTTGAATAATACCATCTCACATGGCACCACTGTGAATGTCAGATGTCCGCACATCTTTTTCTAGTTCCCTCCTACTGTGTCTTCCTCTTCTGCTTATGAGAACCTTCTGCTTACACTGAAACCACCAGAAAACCAGGACAACCAGTGCTCATTGGTTCAACTATTAGCAGCCTCACTTTCTTCTTTGGCATGTAAGCTAACATTATCACCAGTTCTGGGGATTGATAGGATGTAAATATGTTGGGATAATATTTATTCTGCCCACCAGTGCTCCATAAGCAGTTGCTGCTTGTTAGTTATTTAATGCAGTAAAAAAGAAAGCCAACACAAGGCAGTAACTTAAGAAATGAATAATATTGTCCATAAAATCTCTAGTATTTCACAACTGCCATGTTCTTACTTAATTCAACAGCAACATTTTCTTTTAGCAACTCAAGTATATGAAGTCTGTTTAAAATATTTAACTTAACTTTCCTAGAAGCAAAACCTCCTGTCTTTTCACATTCACATGGGGCCAAGAATTTATATAATATTCAATTAAACTACATAATGACAGTCACTATAACTGGGTACATGTGTGGAAAGAGACATTACAGACTGTTGATAAAGATACAACCCAACTAGAAAATCAAGGAATATGGACTTCAGAGGGGGATCCCGATGGGTGATAGGTGCATAGCATACAACAAAGCACTGTTTTGCAGAGGTAGCAGAGACTGTCCATTAATCCAGGGAACTGGCTGAGTGGGTTTCTGAAGAAAGTTTCTATTCTTCTTCAAACAATTGAATGCCAGCTGTGAAGGCAGATGTGAGTTCTACTTCATTCTCCTTTGTGTCTTACAAGTAGATTTACCTTGAACAAATTAATTAATGTCTCAGATATTGTGCTCCCTTTTCTCATCCATTGAAAGGTAAGAAACCACCTGCTTATCTAGCAGTGAAAATAAAAGTAGATTTTGCAGGTAAAGATGTTCACTGAGTACTCTGTCAATCATAAATGTATATAGTATGCACAAATATAAGCCTACAATTTCTGTTATTCCCTTGAATAAATTCCTTAACATGAATTGTTGATTGCAACTGTTTGGAAATCACTAAATTATACACACAACCAATATCAAAATGGTCTCCAGAATACATATCTACTTGGCAAACTTGCCAATATACCATCTAAAAATTCCCAAATAAGTCACCTATAAAAGTAGCACTTTACATTTTTATTCTCATTTGAATTATTGTGATTATGACTAGGAAATTTTTTCTTGTGAAATTTTACTGATCAATTAATTTTCTTTTTTGTAAGTTGCCTGTTAATATCTTTCCCCTATTTAATTAAGACATTTATAGTTTTCTCCTTTGTAACATGTTGAAGTATTAAAACCATTTTTTAAATGTGCTTTACTCATCTGGATTATATTTTTCTTCCTTCTAAATTCATATATCCTAAGGATTACTAGGCAAGACAATTTACAAATTCTCTCTGTCCCATTTTTCTGTTCCTGAATCAATTTTAAAATACCATCTGACTTAGATTTCCTATAGCTAGTAAGTTTCTAAATGATATCATACCATGCAATTTTGCGTTTTTGGAAGACTTCTTTTGACTCTAATAATTATTTTGCTTTTTTCACAGGCCACAACTATTTTCAGAAGATTGGTTTGTTCTTTATACTCTTCTCATTCTTTAGATAGAAAACCAACTTGCATTGAGATCCCTGGCTTGTTTTCGTCCATCAATTGCAATTCCCTTTTAGTTGCATATTCCACAAGCTTGCTTTTATTCAGTAGCTGTTACTTTAAAGCTTATTATTATAGCACCTTCTTCTGTTAAATAACATCAACATCCTTCGTCACTCACAACACTTTAATCACCCCCCTCCAGCCTCCTCGCTGAATGAAAAGCAACACATTTTTTTGTCAGAAGCTTGAAATAAATAATTCATTTATTTAAAAAAATCTGTCCATGTTGTGCATGTTCAGAAGACAGAGCACTTCTCCCGTGAGTCACCACGGCTTGGGTAGGAAGACTAAGGGTTGTTCAGTGTGCTCTTGCAGTGTGCTGCTGACAGCAGACTGCAGAGATGGCTAACTGTGGTAATCCTGGCCAGCCTTTTTGTATTTTGTGACAGGAAGATGGAGATTCAGGATCATACTCAGTCGTTGTAGTTGGACTGCACTGTACCTTGCTGATTCAAGCCTTCTTTTAGGTTGCTAACACCTCATCATCACGCATCAAACGCTCACCTGAGTGACTTACTCTGCTTGACAGAGAAGGATTCTTCTGCCACACATCAGAAGCCCTTGGTGTGAGGCAGGCTTACACTGTTTAGCTCACGTATTTCCTACCAAGACAAGTTGTACAGTTGTCACAACCTTGGTGAACCCAACTTCTTTATCTGGAATATGGTAGTGGTTACTACAATGCGGCAGGCTTCTAGCCAGTCTTCCTTAAGTCCTGTTCTACCATTGCCCCTCTCATTTTATTTTCTTTTTGTCCTTTGCTAAACACATTCAAAAAAAAAAAAAAATACTGAGTGACATACCATTTTTCTGTCGGTCAACATTCACTATATCATCCTCTATTTACAGGAGATAAAGCTCATTCTTGGGACTACAGCCCCACTCCTTGTCCTTTCCCCTCTCCCTACCCCCAAATGCCCAGAAGGCCAGCCACACGGAAGCCCACGCTTTCTCCAAGCATTTCCTACAGTTGCAGTTTCTATCCAGACAGCTTCTGCTCTCACACTTTGGTTTCTGTCTCCTAACTCATCCCATGGGGCATGCATGTTCTTTAATGTCATCTCATTGTTTATCTTATAGAACATGACTTCAAGGTTTTTATTGTATCATTTTATTGTTTTTGTTTTTTGAATTTTGTGCAGGGTCTCACTCCACAGCTCTGACTCCTGCTGATCCTCTGTTTTCAGCCTCTGCAGTGCTGGGGTTACAGGCATGGGCCACGAGGCCGAGAACTGGTCAGCAGCTCAGCATGTCCATGCCAGGGCTGACATAGTATGTGGTGCCAGGGATTCAACCCTGGACACTGCACTTGCCTAAGCAGGCACTTAGTCCACTGAGCTATCTTGCCAGACCTGCCTTCAAGTTTTTGATGAATAAAGTACAGAATATTTTGAATGATAACTAAATAGAAATTTTTAAAATACTGAAATCTAGATGACAATGTCACAATAAAATGGGGAAAGGAACACCAAGAAATGCTCATTGTGCACCTTTGATGAAAAGTCTATGCACCAGTAATATGAACCAGTTTTGAAGACAACACTGTGCATTACAGCAAATACTGTAAAGCTCATATTATTCTCGGGAAGACATTCTGTACCATACGCAATTTTTCTGTTTTAACATTATTTTGTTCTCTTAAAAAAATCAAAGAAAAGTCTGTGAATCACACCGACGACCTGAGGTGTATTGCTTCCTCTGTTTGCACCTTCCTAACTCCTTTCTCCAGCTCTGGTTCTGCCTTCCTTCCACCTTTGGAAGAAAGTAGAGCAGACATGACTTGGACAATCCCCTCAGAGACTGAGGCTTTGCTCTGTGTAGACTGGAATCCGGCCTATTTCACTTGCTGGATCTATAAAACATCCCCGCAAATGTCAACAGGTAAGTAATCTTGGTGCTGTTAACCCTGTCCTTGGTTTACTGGCTCTTCCGTACCTTTGTCTTGGAACTTCCATCCCCTTCTGCCCTAGGGAACATGTATTATCTTAACTGGTGCTGACTAAGACTGTTGGGCAGCAAGCCACGTATCATAAAGGTCTTGAGGGATTTTTCTCCTTAAGTTCATTGATTTTTTTAGGAAGAGCTCAAGCATTTTTTGTCTCCCTCAGCAGAGAATAGAATACTAGGACAGAACACTGTTACACTGTAACACTGGATATATTTATCTAGAGTACATATGCCAGCGGCCCATGCACTCAAAACTAATGAAGCCAACATTTGCTTGGAGGAAAAACTAAGCTACAAATTCATATGCAAACAAAAGGTTCTTAACACAAAAAGGTTACACTAAGGCAACAAAATGCTATTTCCACTCATGTATATCATGGTGTGTGTGTGTGTGTGTGTGTGTGTGTGTGTGTGTGTGTGTGCATGTGCATGTGTGTTTGATATCTACCATTAAAGATCTAACTAATGACAGTACACACTATTCTAATAAAAATATGCATAAATATAGTTTGATTCTCTTCTAAGTTACTGAAAAATGGTAACAACACTGATAATTACCATTACCAGAGCACTTATTGTTAAACTCTGCATGTTATATCTTACTTATTCAGCAAAACAACATGAAATAAGGAATTATTATCTCTTACAGAAAATAACTGAATAATACAGCTGATGCTATAACTCTTGAATAACTTGCTAAATGTCATAATACGAGGAAAAAATGAAGAGGTTTTAACACTCCATTTCCAAAACCCAAGTTTTACAGCTGCACATATGGCCTTTCTATGCCTTACTTTCCCAATTGTTTAAAATATAATTCTATCATGGTCAAATGAAAGTAAGAAGAATAATGACTCTGGGATTTAACAAAAGCCAAAAACTCACCTTTTGGCAGAAATTGATTTTGTCAGAAAGGCAGAACGATGAAATGTACTTGAGACCCACCAGAGGCAGGAATCAGGAATCTCTATTAAAAAGTCCCCTCAGTTCATGTTGATGCAGCCCACCTGGCACAGATTTGTGGATATATGATAGGTGTTTGGTCACGGGCTGTTTGTCACAAAAGGACAGCCATAATGAAGCCAGTAGATAAATCGTTGTATAACTGAATTGCTAAAATATGTCTCCACTGTGATAGTTCACACATTAAAGTAAATATGAGAGCCACTTTCCCTCTAACATTTTGAAAGAAGAAATCTATTCAGTCCTACAAAGCAGCTCAAGCTCTCAAATTTTCGAATGACAGCAAGCCACAGAGAAGCTGCCCAAGCAGAGTTTTGACTCAAGCAGAAACTCTACACTTAAGATAAACATTTTCATTCCTAGAACAGCACCTACCCCTATCATTAATGTTTATAGATATTTGTATATATCTTGCTGTTACCATTTTTCCAAGGTTCTGGAGAGAATCAAACTGAATGCCTGTAAAATACAGTGAGCTCCTAAGAGAAAGATACTCTCTAAAGATATAGTATTACTATAAACTTCAATGACTTCCCTTAGTCTGAGAATGATGTCCTGGGGAGGACAGCCACTTAGCAGCCATTGGCTTATTTCCTAAGCTAGCAGGAAAGCAACCAATCTCCCCAGCACTGTGAGAGTAGAAGATTTGGGAGCTGAGGGCAGAGAAGGGGCAAGAGTCACACTAGTCTACTTGTCAATCTTTTTTTATCAGTTATAAATTTAGACTTAGCAGTACTTGGTGTAATGAAAACAAACACATGGACTTACCACACTCCACTACCTTTCATAAAGGGAATGCCATGTTCCTAAAGGAGTATTTTATTTTCTTACTTTCTTGCTATTGTTAGGACCCAACCAAATTTAGCAACATGTGGCAACATAGGGAGATGAATTCTCTTTTTAACCTACCAATATTTTTTTATTATTTAAGTTGTTCATTTCTTTTTGCAGCACTAGGGAGTTGAAGCCAGAGCCTTTAAATGAATGACATCCCTTGCCTTACCCTGCCTCTTTTATTTTGAAATGGTCTCCCTAAGTTCCTCAGGCTGAGCTGGGAATTTGAGTTCTGCTGTCTGAACCTCCCAAGGTAGCGGGATGACAGGAGTGTGTCACCATACCCAGCTTCTAATCCTTTTTTGATAAGAAGAGTCCTAAGTATGTGTGGAAGGTGAAGCATGTAGAAGAATTATTGAACGTAGAAATGAAGTTGGGTTTGAGGCCAAGAGGCACTCCCAGGGCACTCTCCTGTGTGTCCGTCTATCATGGGACAGTCTAGAGTAGTAATGCTGAACTTTTAGAGCCTTAAATGATAGAAAAACAGCCGGTGGCTATATGCCTGCCCTGAGCTCCTCACTGCTAGTCGGTGGGGTTGACCACAATGCCCTGAACACTGAAGGCTGGAAAGAAACATCCTCCTCACCAAACTTTTTATTTGTACTGGAATGTGAAGCCAGAGTATACACATTAAGCTATCGTTCCAGCCCTTTTGTATTTGCTATTTTTCTTTTTTTTTTTCTTTTACTTTAGAAAGAAAAAAAATTCAAAACAATACAATAGGAGGGTAAAAATGGTTAATGCAGTGCATGTTATTATATTTAAAGTAGTTACTCAGAGTAAAAGACAAAAGATATCAGCATTAAATTCTCCAAATAATACTAGCACAAATACTTCTTTTTAATGGACTAAAGTAAATTAGTAATACAACCATCCTAACTATTTTATGTATATATATTTTTATATACAATATGTACAATTTTTAAATATAATACATAACCATACATAAAATAGTATACATGTAATTTTTTTTCTTTTTGCTTTTCCCTTTGTTCTTTTATCCTTTTTTCCTTCCCAGTTTCTCTTTCCTTTCCTTTTTCCATTTTGCAGTATTGATTACGGGCTGACCAGATAGCTCAGTAGATTAGAGTGCCTGCTTAGGCAAGCATAGGGACTGAAAGTTCAATCCCTCTACCTGCCATGAGAGCCCTGCCCCTGGGCATAATGAGAAGACAATTGAGACTGGGTATGGTGGCCCACTCCTCCAATCCCAGTGCCTGCGAGGCTAAAAACAGGAGAATCACTACAAGTCCAGTCTATGTAGTGAGACCCTGTATACCCTGTCCTAAATTCATAAAAAAAATTCAATATTGATCATACATACATTTTGAATATTATATACTCTCACTTTCTTATACTAGGGTGACAATACTATGTTTATACATGTGTGTCTGCTTTATTTCACTTATGAATATGGTCTGGAGTTATACTCCTTTATCTATAAAAATTACAATTTGTCCATCTTTATAACTGACTAGTACTCCATTATATAAAGTAGTCCAATCTTTTTCACCCATCCTAGACTGAGAGGAATCTGAATTTTTTCCAAAATCTAGGTATTACAAATTGTTCTGCTATAAACATGGATCCATATGTATCACCATAGTATGATGTTTTTAGTCCTCCTGAAAAGATACCCAGTAGAAGAATACCTTGGGTTAAATGGGAGCTCTAATCCTAGTTTGTTGTTGTTGTCGTTGTTTGTTTGTTTTATTTTGTTTTTGAGGAATCTTTGCATTGATTTCCATAGTGGTTGCACCAGTCTGTGCTCCCACCAAGAGTGGAGGTGACCATCCTTCCACCAGCACTGCACCTCCTAGCGTTTGTGACTGTTTGACTTCCTGATAATAACCATTCTTTCTAGGGTAAGATAGAATCTCAGTGCTGTTTCAGTTTGAATCTCTCAGAGGACCGTTGATGTTGAACATTTCTTTCATATATTTATTTGCTGTTGTATTTCCTCATCAGAGAACTGTGCACTCATCACAGATGCCTCTTTTGGGATTGGGTCTTTAAATTAAGGAGGTCTGATTTTTTTTAAGTTCTTTATACTTTCTCAGTAGTAATCCTTTGTCTGAGGAACAGCTGTAATATTTTTCCCACCTTGCAGTTGGTCTCTTCAATCTGTTGGTGGTTTCTCTTGCTACGCATATGCTTTTTAACAAAATGAGATCCTGTTGCTGATTCTCTGTGATAATTTCTGTGTGATTGGGTTTTATTCATGAAATCTTTACCTATGCTAACATCCTCAAGAGTTTTGCCTATTCTACCTCCTAGCAGATTTAATAGTTAAGCTTTAACATTTTGATATTTAATTCATTTCAAATTTAGAATAATGCATGGTGAAACATATAGGTTCAATTTTAACCTTCACCATCAGCAGTCAATTTTTCCAACACCATTTATTAAAGAAGTTATCTTTCTTCTGGTGAATGAGTTCAGCAATCTTGTCAAATAAAGGTTGGCTCCACATGTCTGGAATTGCTTCTGCACCTTCCACTCTGGCACAGTGATATTTAGGGCTGCGTAGTTCTTTTTGGCAGCACCACTATTTAAAATCTGAGTCACTTTATGCTGCAGTTCCAAGTCAGGGCTGGTGATTCGTGTGCCTTGCTCTTGCCGCTCAGAATTTCCTTTGCTATTCTAGGTCCTGTCCCAAGTTTCCAGGACTATGTTGAATAAGAGTGGAGACATTGGACATCCTTGTCTTGGACCTGATTTTTAGAAAGAAAACTTCCAAGATTTGTCCATTCAGTCTGATGTTGGCTTTTGCATTTTCTTAGATGATTTCTATCAAACTGAGGTAAAGACCATACTCTAATTTTCTTTAGGGTTTTTATTGTGATTGTGTGCAAGATTTTATCAAAAGATTTCCCTGCATCCATTAAGACGATCGTATGATTTTTATGCTTGATTTTTATTTTTAGAATTCAAGTATTATATTATATTACATTTGTTGTTTTGCACTGGTTGAACCATCCTTGCATCTCTGAGATAAATACCACTTCATTATGGTATTTAATCTTCTTGATGATTTGTTGTATTTTGCTTGCAAGTATCTTATTGAGGATTTTTCCATGTATGCTTATTAAGCAGATTAGCCTGTCATTTACTGTCTTAATTGGTCCTTCTCCAGTATCAGGGTAATACATACTTTGTTTTCTGTATCCTTAAGAAGCTGAAAAGTACTGCTATTAAATCTTGTATAAACTTCTTGTAGAAAGCAGTAGTTAGTCTTTCAGTGACAGAATTTTCTTTGTCAGTAGGTTCTTAATTACATCTTCAATTTCACTGATTGATATTTATTTAAATTCTATAATTTCTTGATTCAGCTTTGTCAATTCATGTTTATCTAGCAATCTGTATTTTTTGGAATTATCTATCTTATTAGAGTACAACTGTTCAAAGTAGGTATAGATGATCTTCTAGATTTTTCCAGGGTGTGTGGTAATTTCACCCTTTTCATTTGAGTCTTGTGTGTGTGTGCGTGTGTGTGTGTGTGTGTGTTCTTTTTCTGATAAGATTGTATAAATCTTTGTCAATGTTGTTTTATTCTTTCAAAAGCCAAACTCTTCAATTCAATCTTTCTCATTTTTTAGACTCCAGTGAACTTATTTCTGCTCTAATAGTCATAATTTTCTCTTTCAAACAAGCGTTTGACTTAATCTGCTCTTCGTTTTCTAAATGTCTGAGGTACGCCATTAAACTGTGTATTTGCGTTTGCTCTGTTTTCTTGATATGGGTATTCACTGTTGTAAATTTTTTTCTCAGGCCTGCTTACATTATCTCACATAAGTTCTAGTATGCTGCATTGTCATTATAATTGAGCGGTAGTAACTAATTTCCAATTTCTTCTTTGATCTTGTCTGTGATTCATTGGTTGTTCAGAAGGGTACTATTTTGTTTCCATGTGTTTATGAAGTTCCTGTGATTTCTTTTACCATGAATTTCAAATTTCATTCTGCTATTGTCTGGTAGTAAGCATGGGATATTTTTTTATTGCTTTCCATTGACTTGAAAATGCTCCTTGAATGAGTATGTGGTCTGTTTTGGAGAACATCCGGTGTGCAGCTGAGAAGAATGTGCATTCTGATATGGGTGGAACACTATGTAGACTTCTACTGAATGTGTTTATTCAAACGTTTGGCTTAGATCTACTATTTCATCATTGATTTTTTTGTCTAGTTGATCCCTCTTTTGTGACAATGAGGTATTGACATCACCCAATACAGTTCTATTAGTGTTTATTTGTTTTTCCAGGCCTATTAATATTTGTTTTATATAGTTGAGTGCACTGGCATTTATTGCACATATATTTATGACTGTTATCTCCTGCTTTTGGATTGTTCTCTTAACAAAGATATAGCGATCTTCTTCATCTCTCTTGATCAGTTTGACCTTGAAATTCACTTTACCTGCAAACAGAATAGCTAAACATGCTTTCAACTGATGAATTTGTTTTTCAATTAAATGTATTTCTTGTATGCAACATAATGTTGAATCTTGCTTCTTGATCCATAGTTCTAGTCTGTGTCTTTTAATTGGAGACTTGGGGTCATTAATATTGATGGTTATACCTGATAGGTACCGACTTATCCTTTTCATGTTCTTTTCCTGATTTGGGATCACCCTTTTTTTTATCCCCCCGCCTTTCTTGTTTACTTGCCTTGCCTCAGAGATTCCTTCTATTGGGGTCCATGGAGTTGTAGTCCTTGTTATCTCTTTGTATAATGTCTTTCTGAACATTTTTGTGCTGATTAAATTTTCCACACATTGTAGGGTTGACTACATTTTCTCAGGTATTCTTTGTTATTTCTCCATCAATTTTAAAAGATAGCTTTGAGAAGTATATTAATCTAGATTAAAGTTTATTTACATTTAGAACTTCAAAAACTTCACTCCAACTTCTGCTTGACTTGAGGGTTTGTGCTAAGAAATCAGCTGTGACTCTGATGGTCTTTCATTTATAAGTGATTTGATCCTTTCCCCTAACAGCTTTTAAGATTCTGTTCTTGTGTTGAATTTCTGGAAAATTCACTATGATATGCCTTACTACAGATTTTTTTCTATTATGGCTAATTAGAGTTTTATATGCCTCACTTAAATATATATTAAATTCCTTTCCTCTACCAGGGAGGTTTTCTACCATGATATCTGTGAACAATTTATTTTTAGTATCATTTGTGTTGTGTCCTGCTTTCTCGCTGACTCAAATTATCCTTAAATTAATATTGTTTGTTTCATCTATCAACCACTAGACTAGTTTCTCATGGTTTCTTATTATTTTTAAGAAATCTTTCTATTCTGATTGCTAACCACAAGTCTTTTTTTCTATAGCTGACATTGTATCCACACATTGGCTTAATCTCTTGTAAATACTTTCAAAAGAATTTTTATTCTCCTGGATTCTGCTTGAATCTGCTTTATGGAGTCTATTTCCTGTGCTGCATTCTTTGGCTTCCTACTTTTGTTAAGCTATTCTCTTTCTTAACTGCATGTGCTCTTAGAGTCACTAAGCCTGGTCTTAGTTATAGATCCCATCTCTGTAGTCATCTGACAAATTATTTCTGATTTTATTGTTTTCCAGAGCCCTATTCAACTGTTTTGTTGTTAACACTTCAGAAAAACCAGGTGGTATGCTTCTGTACTGTCCCACTTCATTGCCAACTGGATATGCCCTTACTGAACTGGATGGCTAGGATGGTATCTTGTTTATGTAGGTTCTCCGTTTTCTTTCTTTCTTTCTTTCTTTCTTTCTTTCTTTCTTTCTTTCTTTCTTATTTTGTTTAGTTCCTGGAGTGACATTTGTAAATTTCTTGTGTCATTTTGCTTTATATTGTCTTCTAGGTATAGCTAGTTTTTGGTTTTTGAGTCTGTTGCTAGAGCCTATCTCTTCAGTGTGTTGGGGATGACAAGTTGCTGTCTGCTTGGCCCAGCCTCTGATTATTTGGCACTCTGACATAGTATTTCCCATGACCCTTATTCAGTCTCAGTCTTGGAATACCAGGAAGAATAGCTGGCAGAACAGTGATGTCACTTTTGGTGAAAGTAGTTCCATCAGCAATAGCAATAACATCCAACAGCCTACAAAACATCAAACTGAACTGATCATTAATTTGCCACCTTTAACCATACTAATTAGATTTATAGTTATATAACAAAATCTGAAACAAACCAGAAAATTGTACACAGTATACAATTCCTTAATAGGCCAATTGGGCGTGGTGGCGCACGCCTGTAATCCCAGCACTTGGAAGGCTGAGGCAGAAGGATCACTGCAAGTTCGAGACCAGCCTGAGCTACAAAAGTGAGCTCAAGACTAGCCTGAATTGCATAGCGAGACCCTGCCTCAAAAAACAAAAAAAAACAAACAAACAAATAAAAAAAGCTAATTAGAGCATACATTTAGCCGGGCGTGGTGGCACACGCCTGTAATCTCAGCACTCGGGAGGCTGAGTCAGGAGGATTGGTGTGAGTTCGAGACCAGCCTGGGCTACAAAAGTGAGCACAAGGCCAGCCTGAACTGCATAACAAGACCCTGTCTCAAAAAGACCAAAAAAAAAAAAAAAAAAAGGCCAATTTTCTTTTTTATCTCTTGAGCAGTGTCAGTCATCTGAATCTGCATCATATCTTTATAGTAGTTATTTGCAGAATGTCAATTCACTTACAGTTCATCTTTTAAAGACAAAGTCTCCTTGGCCCATCATATATACATATATATATGGCTAAATGTCTAAACTCCTCATAATCTTGGAAAAGTGCCATTTAGGGATCTTCAGATAACCATAGCACTTCACTAGTTTCTGTATACCTTCTTATGAGTCAAGTTGTGATGCTTAATTAAATAAGAATCAATGTTCTCATCAGAAATGGATACTTCAATAGGAAGATGAAAGGGATGCAAATCATAATCATTTTTGGAAAATAATAATTCAACAATATAAAAATGCCTAAAAATAATAATATAAATCAATTCATTAACATTGCCCTTAACTGTTATCTATATAAATATAAAGAATGATATAAAATGGTCAACATGATCAAATGACAGCAAATATACCCAAAATATTTATTACATTCTATTGGTTATCTTATTCTGTTGTTGGAATTTTAACAACTCCCAAAAGAGTGGATGCCCTAATTTCATATCCATTAGAGACCTGCTTTTTCAGCCTCCTTAGATAACTAGTAGCTACTCCCAAACTGAACTTTTGATCATCCTTTTCTCTCTCAAACTGGAACTCTATTCAACTCATTGCTTTAGACTCTCTTTGCTTCTTTTTCTCATAACAGCCAAGATATCCCACTTTTCATATCCTCACCTCAAGTGACTACCATCACAGACATGTGCATGTGTGTGCACATGCACACACACACACACACACACACACACACACACTTCAAAACTATCTTTTGTTTTGAGATCCCAGGAAAGATTTAAATGAAGTCACCATCAAGTAGATACATTCCCCATATATGAGATTATTGAAAGGGGGTATAAGGAGAAAATAAATAATTAAACCCAAAGAAACCTGTGAGAAACTCTGGTATATACGAAACAAAAATTAAAAACAGTTAGAAGACAATGGGGCCTTGCTTTGTTAGAGGTAAGGCTACTATGCCTCAACAGAAATAGCTAGATTACCCTCCTATGGGTATTCTAGAAACATCTTCTACAAATGCAATAGATCCCTCTTATCCACAAGGGATATGTTCTAAGACTGTCATCAGATGCCTAAACATACAGACAATATTGAACACTACATATACTATTTTTTCTCTACATAGTACTTATTATAAACACTTATTCATAAATGAAGCATATTAAGAGATTAACAATACTAATGACAAAATAGAACCATTGTAAAAAATACGCTCTTTAAAAAGCTATGTGACCATGGACTCTCTCAATGTGTCTCATTACCCTGTGCTAACCACTGCTTTTCATGAAGATGACACGAGACATACCTCTGTGATACGATTAAGTGAGACAAATTAAACAGCTATTGAGATATAGTGGTAGCATTGCCTACCAAGAACTTGAGCACAAGCACTGGGTTACCTGACTAATGAATGACAACTGAAATGGCTGTAAGTGACTAACAGGCAGGTAGCATATATGACCTAGATATTCTGGACACAGGATGTTTTACAACCTGGGAAAGAGATAAGAGGATAGGGAATTGAGGTACTGAGTGCCATAGTACTCATTATAGTATGCAATTTAAAACTTAGGAATTGTTTATTTCTGAGAAGTTTCTATATAATATTTTTAGTTCCAAGACCTGAAAAATCAAAACTATGAACAAAAGTGGACAACTATAGATGGCTGTGCTTAGGATGACTGTGACAGTAAATTTGGACTTTGTCCATAGGCTAGTGAGCCCCAGGGCTAGCAAGATTAAGTGGTAGCATTTTGCATGCAACAAAAGGAAAAGAAACAGATGCTCTGCCAGGTTGGTGCCAGGCTTAGGAGGGTGTGGAAGAACTCCACTCTAAATTATATAGCCTTCTTAGTTATAACTCATAATAAAAGCTCTCTCTGGCTGTCATATTAGCCAAGTTCATGTTGGATCAGCCAGGTTGCCACTCAACAGGTCAGACTGGAAGGAAAGGCATGTATTCTTAAGAAAACATCACTGTGTGCTGGGCATGGTGGCACACGCCTGTAATCCCAGCACTCGGGAGGCTGAGGCAGGAGGATCAGTGTGAGTTCTAGACCAGCTCACTACAAAAGTGACCTCAAGGCCAGCCTGAACTGCATAGTGAGACCCCATCTCAAAAAGCCAAAAAAAAAAAAAAAAAAAAAAAAAAAAAAAAAAAAAAAAAAAAAAAAAAAAAAAAAAAAAAAAAAAAAAAAAAAAAAAAAAAAAAAAAAAAAAAAAAAAAACATCACTGTGATCCACAGTTAGTGATGTACACCTAGGAACTTGAGGTAAGAGGATCACTGTTTTGTATTTTTTTTTTGAGGGGGAGGGGGGGCGGACTAGGAGTTAAACTCAGGTCCTTGTGCTTTCCAGGAAAGTGCTTATTTTACCAAGCTATCTCCCTAGCCCTGATTACTGTAAGTTAGAAGCCTGCCTGGGCTATAAAGTGAATTCAGAGTCAACCTGAACTGCATATGAGACTACATCTCACACAGACTAAAAAAAAAAGAAACAAAGAAAGTGTGTGAGAGAGAGAGAGAGAGAGAGAGAGAGAGAGAGAGAGAGAGAGAGAGAAGGAATGAGAGGGCCAGGAAGATAGCTTAGTAGAATAAGGGCTTGTCTGGCAAGTGTAAGGTCTTGAGTTCAACCCGCAGTATTGCAAAAAAAAAAAAAAAGACAAAAGAAAGAAAGAAAGAAAAGAAGAACAGAGGTGTTGAAGAGAGAAAGAGAAGGAAGGAAGGAAGGAAGGAAAGAAAGAAGGTAGGTCGTTGTGAGCAGTATCACTGGGAAGGCATGGCCAGCATTACAGTAACCAACCATCCAAGGCTCCATCGTCAACATCCCCTAGGCTGGGAAACAGACTCTGTGGTGTTAATTCATAATCTGTGGCGCAAAACCTACTAAAGGAACTGATGGCTGTCGGGAAGAAGCAGAGGCAAGGAGGCTGCAAGCAGGTGGCAGCGGTGGTACAAGTGCAGGAGGGCACAGCCACTTCAGCAGAACCCAGAGCAGAACAGACAGGCAGATATAGAATGAAATCCTTTCTCTACCCTCTTTCCTATATTAGAACTTCCTAGAGGCAATTCTTGGGGAAATAGAACTCCTAGGACTCCTCTTGTTGAAAGGGTACAAGGTGTTGAAGCTCACTTAAATCTGAAATGATCTTATCTGTCCTATGATTTCCCTATTTCTTTCCAAATTGTCTTTAACAACCCTGAAACACATTTACTATTTTTAAGTCAATGAAAGAGAAAATAAAAGAAATTATCATGGTTGTTGTATTCATTACTTTCTCTACATTTTAAAAAGACTTATGTACATTCAAATTTCAAATCTCATGTGGTACAGCCAGCAAATATCCTCCTTTGCTGACTAATGATGGGGTACTGCAGAGATTAGTGAGCATCCTAATAGTCAAAAATTTTAATACTAAGTCTTTGGGTTATTTCCCCTATATGCAAATTCTTAGGTAATTTCTTCTGTGGCTCAGATTCTAAGATAGTGAAGCCACACTGGCTAATTTGAGACTCATTATTCATATATTTAAAATGGTATCTGGCTTTATTTTAGTTAAAATGGGACTGATCGTTATTATGTTGTTTTTTCTGCGTAAGACTTCTCTGAGGCCCCTTTTCAGTGAGCTCTTCGTTAAAGACGTTCATCAGGAGAAACGCTTTCTCTTCCCACATTTCTTGATTGAGAACATTCTTTTTTTCCAACACATATTTGAGAATAACTCTTCTAAATGACATATTTTATGACAAATACATTTAATTAAAAATAATCATGCACTATTGCTGCTGGAGAATAATTTAAATAATATTTATTCATTTTGCTTTAATTTATAGTAATTAAAATGCTGTTTAACACTTCCGTTAATAAATACTAAAGTTCCAATTTGTTTTGTTTATAGTTGACTTACATAGTTTTATTTCAAGTCCTATGTGAGGTAGGCAAGAAAGAAAACAAATTACAAACATCAAATACTAAGCTGTCAGCTACTACGCAGTTTTATAGTAATGCCAGAGAACAAAATTTATTTCTATAAGTATTTCCTTTTCCCTCTCCCTTTCATTTGCTAAAGGCATGCCCACCATGTGCCATTAATTATACTCACAGGAAGAACTGAAGTAATCAAATTGTGCTGTTTAAGATCCAAGAGGCTTTTGGAGAACATTTAAATGAGTGTGGCTTCCTACTGAGTTATGGCTTTGCCAGATAAACAACTCTTTTGACCAGTTCTCAAGTGTGAGGCAGAAACACAAGTAAACATTATCGCTCATGCTCCTGGCTTAGGAAAGACGTACATACAGATTCATGGCCATAATTCCACTTGGAGCACGTGAACAGACATCGCTTAATTAGGCTGGGGGAAACACCAAGGAAGGAAGGAAGGAAGGAAGGAAGGAAGGAAGGAAGGAAGGAAGGAAGGAAGGAAGGAAGGAAGGAAGGAAGGAAGGAAGGGCCAATAGCTTGTGTGAAAGAGTGAACAGAGAACAGCTGGAAGAAAGGGAAAAGACTAGACCCACTAAGTTCTTTCCTTAGTTCATAGAGAAGCTGAAGCTTTCAAGCATTCTGCTAAAAACAAGAATCAAAGTCTAGTAAGCTTTTAAAGTCGAAGCAAGACTTGGCAGTCATTTAATTTAATTACCATCCACTTTAATAGCAAGGGAATTTAACTTTGAAGAAGTCCTGAACCTTGGCCAAAGCTGGACAACCAGCAAGTAGAAAGTTACGCCAAGTGTTTCTGCTTTTAATGAAAATTCTTCCTACTGTTCTCCTAAGTACCTCTTTTCAAGAATGATCCAAATGGTAATGGAATCTACCGGGGGTCAGTTTGTTTGGCTTTAAGGTAGGAATTAATGCAGATATTCAAAAAGGGTGGGAAGGATTTTGGAGGAAAGCAGAGGATGAAATTTTGACAGGAGCCAAAGTAAGTTTGAAAATGTTTCATATCTATAAACAGATCAAGCTAAAATAGGTGGGGAGGACAAGGAAAAGTTACTCATATAAAAATAGAGAAAAGGGTTGGTAACCAGAAAGTGATGGTTTATGAGTAAAGTCTAAAAGAAGATCTAGAGCAACAGCTTTGCATAGTAGGTACAGGCTTTGGTTGGGGAAGGAGAAGGTATGTCTTGTTAACAAGGTTCAGTGAACTCTGTCATAAGAAGGCAGGAAAACACAACTTCCTAAGCATTCTTGCTTGGGCACATTACCAGTACCCCCAGGCCCAGAATCAACCTTTGTTTCAAACCAGGTTTTCCTCTGTGGGCAATATTTTTGTGTCACTATTAGAAGGCAAATCTTAACCCATTTGAACTACAAGGAAGTTTTAATCTATGGAACTATTTGGACATGTGAGATCCTCTCCTTTCTATTCTGTAACTATTTATTAAGCTAGTTTGTCTTTTTAAATTTTTAGGCTAACTAACACTAGATTTCTGTCATGTAGTTGATTTCTTTTAACAGATGAGATGAGTAAATACTGAATTCAGTGCTGTGTTCATTAAAATCATCATCCTTATCAATCATTGATAGTTTCTAAATGTGTCAGATGGATGACAACTACTATCAACAATAGATTTACAGTCCTCTATGTCTTAATCATATTTTAACCCTCTAGGTCAAAGTTAAATTGTATCAGTTAAGGTGCATTAATCTACTGAGAAGCATGAGGCTTAATTTTTTCACAGAAATGGTACCCAGTTCAAAATAGCTAATATGACTTTCATCTCTGTTTCCCCAGTTTCTCAACAGAGAATCCTGCTTGAATGGTGGGCCTCTGTACTGGGTATAAACTGCCCATTTGGTGTGCTCTTGAACTGCAGCTCACTACCCAGGGTGATTTGCCAAGTTGCAGACGAAGACTTGCAATTAATTTCTGTATGCAACTGAAAATTCCTTCTACAGTTTCCCAGATTATGAGCACAACATCTTCTACACTTAAATTCAAAATATACAAATTCTAAGACTAGAGTTTTATTTTGCTTTATAAAAAGTAACCGCATATTTATTTAATGGCAAAACTTGAACTGAACTAATATGACAGTATTTCCAGTCTATTTGTCTCATCATTTAGAATAGTGTTTTTTGTTGTTGTAGAAATATTATGCTTGTTTGGGGGGGGGCGTGGTCTGCTCTAGACTTTGCTGAAGTTCATTATATAATACTAAAGATATGTGTGGGACTGAAAGTTGAATGTAAGAACAAAACTGGCCAATCAGTTGTAGGCAAAGATGATCCAGGAAAAGTAAAATTTGGGTGCTTTCTAAAAATGTAGAAAGTAATTTTTGAAATGTAGAAAGTAAGCGTAGAAATGTAGAAAGTAATATTGGCTCTATTTAAATAAGGAATTTTTACTATTGCTGTTTATACATGCAGACTCTCTACCCTTGGAAGATCGCTCCATTTGTTGTTTTTATTTTGCTTTTCAATTTGTGTCCTCATGAGCAACCGACAGATGGAGATCTCTGAGGATTTTCACACCACAGCCCCACAGTGGCCGTACAGCTTCCTGATACTCCTAAGAAGGTGTCTCCTGGCTGTCTACCTGGCTAGTACTTCTAATGAAAGACATATTTATTCAAGAACATTTAATATTTGTTCTCTTTGGTGAGACTGTCAGCAAAAGATCTAATTGAAAAAAAGAAGTTCATTTTATTTGAGCTATGTCCAACATGCAAATCAAAACCTTGAATCTCATTAATGCTCACGGCAGTCACAAAACTGCATGTATCCTAGCCACTCTTAAAAATAACAACTTTGTTTTTTTTTTTTTTTTTTTTTTTTTGTCTTTTTGAGACAGGGTCTCACTATGCAGCTCAGGCTGGCCTTGAGCTCACTTTTGTAGCCCAGGCTGGTCTCGAACTCGCACCGATCCTCCTGCCTCAGCCTCCCAAGTGCTGGGATTACAGAAAAATAACAACTTTGAAGAGAAGAAGAATCTCCTATCTTGCCAAATGCATTCTAATAAGAAAGTCCTTTTTTTATCTCTTGCTTTCAATATATTGCTTTATATTTTACAGTTTTGGTTTGAAGTAGGCTACTATTAAGTTAATATATTAACTTTTAGCTGTCTTTTTAAAGAAAGGTAATTGTGTTAAACTGGTTGCCAAATTATGTATGTTAGGTGTTTTAGTTACTCTTCTCTTGTTGCTGGGACAAATGCCTGACATCCAAAATGCAGGAAGGAAAGGTTTATCCAGCTCACAGTTACTGGAGGTTTCAGTCCATATTCGGATGACTCCGAGGCTGAGTGGAATAGGGCAGAAAACATCCAGTTCATGGCAGTGGGACAGGAAAAAAAATGGCAACAGAGGCAACTGACCAACCAGGGCAACAGAGAGCAAGAGAGAGTCTCTCTTCTCTTCTCTTCTCTTCCCTTCTCTTCTCTTCTTTCTCTCACTCTCTTTCTCTCTCATGTTACATTCAGACTTTCTGCCTCAGGATATCTGCCTCAGAACACATCCACAATCCCAACAGTACTCAGACCCATAATCCCATCAGTACTAAAACTCATAATCCTAGTGGATTATGAGTCAGTCTCAAACTCTAGAAGTTGAGTCTAAAACTCATGATTACTTGAGGCTTTTGGGGGACAACTAGATATATAACATTATGGTTTTTTTCTCTTTTTTTTTTTTTTTTGCTTATTTGCTTATTTTTTTGTTTGTTTGTTTTTTGGCAGTACTGGTGATTGAACTCAGGACCTTGCACTTGCCAGGCAAGTGCTTATTCTACTGAGCTATCTCCCTGGCCACCCTATGTTAGGTTTTTGCACGAAGAATGTCAAGCAGATTTCTTGTCAACTGTTATTTAATTCTCAATGAGAGAGAGAGAGAGAGAGAGAGAGAGAAAGAGAGAGAGACAGAGAATCACAGTATTGACAGGTACAATTTTAGCAAGAAAGAGTTCTTAAAATACTCACCATATACATGTTTTTTTTTTTTTTTTTTTGTTTGTTTAAGAAGCTCCTCTTGGGCTTGTAACTTTCTGTGAAAGAGAATCCTGTAGGCTGTGATTATTCATCTCAAGATTTATTCAATTAGAAGACCTTAGAGAATGAAATCCAAACACATTGTTTTTATTGTCCTCACTAAAAATAGAAAGAAGAATTTGGACTCCCTGTATTTTCAAGCTATGCATTGAAAACCAACAGAAGTTAATTTATGAGTTGACACCAAGAACCTGAAAGGAAAACAAGTGGGAAGTATGCGAACTAAATACATCCTTTGGAGTGTATTTAAAATGCATTTTGTTTCAAAAAAGAACTCTTTAGATGTCTTTAGTAGGGTGTGTTCTGCGTACACAGTCATGAGTTTTCAATAAATGGCTAGTTCTCATGAAGCAAATGCAAATCTCAGTGGGGAAGAAAGCAAAAACCACCAAGCCACAGGGATGTTATGGCTCCCCCGAATTAGTGCTACTTCAAAACAACAACTAACAATCTTTAAACAACTTTAAAAAAATGTCAAGTAAATCAAGTACCTCTCATATGCTAAACCTTGCCATGAAAATGTTGACAAATAGCTGGGTATTATTAGAATAAAGCAAAGAAAACATGTTGCAACTGATGGCAGCTGAGAGAATTATTGAATGTTGGTGTAAACCAGACCTAAAAATTAATTTTCCAACAAGAAAGATTTCACAGAACTCCCTTTTCTAACCACAGAATTTTTAGAAATATTTCTGCTAGAATTGTGTTGACTCATTATGAAGAATGGAGAAGCTGTTCCATAAAAATTGAACTAAGTGGTGAGTCTCATGAACACATGGCCCTCCAGGAGATATTTATGAACCACTGGAGGTACCTGGATCTGCAAGTGGCATGCGTACTCATCTATTTCTTCATCCTTTATATAATTTCCCCTTGATAAATTGGAGTTGTTTTCCTACTCTTCACAGAAGGATATTAACTTTTAAAACTTGGGCTATCTGATGTGGTACACATTACTCTGCCCTGAGTTTCAGTACTACTTGAAGTCCAAAATGTACATCCCAAGTAGGAAAGCAGTGAGAATGATAATGCCCCCTATCTCATAGGAACCCCTGTTTGAAGGATGTGGTGTACATTATATTTTTTGGTGCATATTATCTTGAACTTTTAATGTAGCTTATTATGCTCTGTGTTAACTTCTTCCATGATCTTCTTTTTTCTCTCAGTATACCTCAAAAAGAATGCAGCATGTCAGGATATAGGGAGGCACCTCATTTAGAAAACAGTTGCAGAGTAATCCATAACAGGCACACACTATAATTTTTTTCAGTCAGTTTCCTATCAACAGCTATTTTTAGATATTTCTAGTTTCTTACTACTAGTAACAGTGGGCACATATCTTTGCTTATATGTATTAGTCCTAACTATGGACAGATTTCTAGACAGGTCAGAAAGTGTATGAATTGAAAAGTTTTAAAGAATATTTCCAAATTTTACTTTCACTGGATGTTCCAATTCACATTTCCGTTGTTATTTAGAAATAATCATTTCTCCACATCATCACCAATATGCATTACCATATTTTTACTAATGTGAAATTGAAGTTAATACTTCATGATTGTTTCAAGTTTTGATATTAAATTATGGGTAATATTGAGCATCTGTTCATATGTTTCTAAGCTATTTGTGGGGGTTTTTTTGTCAAACTAATCATGTTCTTTCTCTTTTTGTTATGGATTTATTTATTCTTCCCTTATTTACTTATAATGGTTTTCTAAATAATGACTTTAAAGATGACATAATAATATATACTATAAATTATTTTAGACATTAAAGCATTTGGACCACTGAGATAGCTCAGTGGTCTAAAGTGCCTGCTTAGACAAGCTTGGGCAACCACAAGGACCACAGTTCAATATCTGGTACCACATGCTGCGCCAGCCCCACCACCAGGGAAGGCCAAGCTGGCCATAATATCAATCAATCAATCAATCAATCAATCAATAAGACAGTAGAGTATTTGATCCTGTGAAATTTTGAGGCAGTAAAGTTTATCTATTTTCCCCTCAGCAAGTGTTAAATTGTTTGTTACAGACAGAATACCTGAAACAAATGATTATATTATATAAGTATTTACAGAGTCTGAGTTGTCTTTTTTTTTAAGAAAAGAAACATTTACATTTTTTAATTAAAAAGAGACCATCATTAATTTTATATGCAATACATAATAAATAAGCTTTCATTCTTATTTTTGAGACTATCAATATAAGATTCTGTAGTGACAGTTTTTATTTTACTGGTTTTGCTCCAGACTGAAAAATAATAGAATCTTTTGGGTCTCTGGTTTGTGAGGAGGATTAAATTACAAAGAGGCTATTTTGTCTAAGAAGCTCAGATGGGGATCTGCCAGGATCAGTAGGCCTGGAGTGTCCACGGCACGAGGTGCCCTCACTCATAGCCCATTGTAAGTTTTACCTTACACCTCACATCTTAACAATTTATCTTATAACTTCCTGCTCAGCTCTGACAACTTGATGGAACTCGATAGCCCTGGAGGTTCATGACTTCACATGAACCAGTGGAAGTGACTGCTTGTCCAGCCTGTACTGGAATATAACCTCAAAAAGGAAATAGAACATATGAGCTCAAAACAGTAAGAAGCAGATTCTAATACCTAAAAGAAAATATAACTTTAGCCAAGGAGATGCTAAAAGCCAGTTATAGCTGACAAAATCATTGGCAAAAGAAACAGAAACCTTTTATTATCATTTGGCAAAATCTTATATGGAATCATGATTGTGCCCACCACTACTTATCAAACTCAATATATACTTCTCTCCTTTGAGTTATTTTTCTCCATAAATGTTTGCTTATATAAGAAACTTCCAATATTAAAAGCCAAACTCTAACCTCTCTGAACTCCTACTGCCTGTATATTCAGTATCATAGTAATTTGCACCTGACAGTTCTCTCCTTATATGTGAGGTGCTACTGCCATGTCACCAGAAACCATGATGCAAGAGTCCTGTGGAAAGTGCTTTGTGCTCTCACTGAGCCTAGTGAATCACTGGATAAGCAGATACCAGTGATTACTGATTACTTGAACTAAACATACCTACCCGTGGCTGTGATCTAAAGAGCTATCATCTTAACAAAAGCTTTCATAAGTCTAACAGTGCCAGACCAAAATGATCTAAATTCAACAAATTCACCACCCTCATCTTCAGTTTCAAAGAAATACAATACCAGCATTCCTGACCCTAGAAAGGTAAACTGGGAGCTTGTGCTAGCAGCATTGCTGAGCAGAATGTGAAATGAACCTCTACAAATTACCATCAATAGGCACAACGGGGGAGCCAAAGTGGGAAGATTCATTTTCCTCTATTTGACTAGTTCAAATGAGTTTCCCTGTGCAGAGCAATATGTGTAGTTCTCTAGCAGAAATGAAAAATTTGGATGTCACTGTCTTCCTTGCACTTGAAAGGACATATTAAGACTTGCACTGCTCTCTGTGGTCTCTGCACAGACCTCTGTGTGTTTATGCCTGTGTACACAATCCAACACAGATAAATATCACAATTCCTACCACCCAGTACTCTGCTAACTATATATTCCTCAAAGCAGGTAAAATTCCAGCTAGTTGTGACCTAACCTTGCTTCTATTTTTAGGGACTTCTTGGTGTTGTTACCTTAACCTATAGACATTCTGGATATTTTGCCTGTGAGTACCAGAGGATTTAATTCTTCAGGAATCAGACTCTATGCCCTGTTGCACCTCTGTCCCACTCCTATCTTCTTATCACATATATATTTTTTTTTCTTTTTTTTTTAAACCAGTGGTTGAACTCAGGACCTTGAGCGGGCAGGCAAGGACTTATCCCTCTGAGCTAACTCCCTGGCCCACATAGAGATCGTGTTAAGTCCCCTGTGCCAGCCACCAGCTCTCACTCTGACACTCTGAGGCAGAGGTTAAGGACAGGGACCCCACAGCCACATGGGCTGGGAGTGAGAGTCTGACCAACTGCTGAACTGTAACAGGGTGCTTTAACTCAGGAGCCTCAGAATCCTGAGGCTGATCGGAGTGAAAGACAACTTCTGATAATCCATTGACTATGTCTAGAGTCATTGCTAGCACAGGCTAAGCCCTCCATAACTGCAGGGCTTTATATTTTAGTCCTTCAGTGATAGGACTTGTGGCTCTAAAGAGTCCTAGGACCCAGGGGGTTGCTCTACCCAAAGGGCAGCCACCTGGCCTGACCTCTAGTGGACAGATCCTGACAAGCAGCATCATCGTCATAAAACGACCTCAGCAGTCATTACAGCGATACTTGTAGCGGGTTTTCACATTGGCTCAATGGCTTAAGCAACTGTGCAGGCAATCCCAGTCAGCCACAGGGGATGGCAGTTTGATCCCCAAACCCACCCTTTAGGCAGCCTGAGCCAGCCAAAAAAAAAAAAAAAAAAAAAAAAGAATTTGAAAAATAAGTGGGGTAAGAAGCTTTCATAAGAAGCTCCCATTAAAGAAAACTAGAAAAAGACTAGAGATGCTTGAAGCAGTTTAGAATAAGTGATAACAATTTTAGACAGTAGAACAAAGCCTTAGAGACCTTAAAGAAAACCGCCAAAGGCTAGGAGAGCAAGCAGTACTTCAACTCTGTGGACTAGAGACCTGAGAATTCACTTTGTAAATATCTGCATAGTAAAGACTCTCAGTTTTGTTTTGTTTTGTTTTGCTTTTCCAGAACCAGGACTGAACTCAGGACCTGGCACTTGCCAGACAGGCATCTCACTGGCCATACAGTTTTGAGTGCCGTACAGTCTTACAGTCTGTTCCCACCACTTCATTATGCCACTGTAATGTGAAAGTGGCCTAGAGCTATGCAGGCAAAGAAGCATGGCTGTATTCTAACAATGTTTTCTTTACAAAAACTAAGGGCCATCAAGAATGTGATCAACTAGCAAGCACTTGCTAGCAATTCCTTCAGACCAGCAACAATACTGATGACAATTATTATTACTGATGGCATACTTTCTATGTGCCAGGCACTGCCCTCATTTTCTACTCTATTTAACCTACCTTATTTTCTTTCTTTTTGAAAATGCAATCTTGGGGCCCAGCGGGATGGCTCAGTGGTCTAAAGCGCCTGCTTGGGAAAGCTTGGGTGGCTTCAGGGACCGTGGTTCAATCCCCGGCACCACATGCTGTGCCAGCCCTGCCCTCGGGGTGGACTGAGCCGGCCATAAAATGAGTGAATAAACAAAGGGTCTGAAACAAGAAAACAAATAAATAAATAAAATTAAAAATTCTTTAAAAAAAATAAATAGAATAAAAATAAAAATGCAATCTTACAATCTTAATTTAGCCATCTCAACCTACATCTTGACAGGGGCATCCCTACACAAAAGCAATTTCTCAGCTTCCATGTTACTGGCATTTCAGGATGTACAATCCTTTGCTGGGAGTGTAGCTAACTATTACGGGCTGTGTGACATCGAGCAGCATGCCTGGCCCTCGCTTAGTAGCACTGGCAGCACTGCACTGCTGAGGTTAATTAATCACTAGAAGATCAATGTTACCAGACACTACCAAATGTCCTGCGAAGGCAGAGTCTTTCCCAGGTGAGCACCACTTCTACAATGAAAGCCTCTTGAGGAAGGAAACTCTCCTTTCACTCACCCTCCCCCATGATCTTCTCCTCTCTCTCAGCCCCAGGAGGCTGACTCTTATAATTTATGAACAGGTACCTTTGTGTCTTTAGTCCATCTGGGCTTGGGCAAGAGGAGACAGTCTCAGGAGACTGAACAGTAAGGAAAAAGTGAGGTAAAGAGATGTTTACCCTGGTTGTGCTGGGTCAGTGTGGTTTAAGTGCACATTTGTGTACAGTCCCACTCACAAGGCTGTCTCCTGCCCCGGTAATTGCTTCTCCTCTTTCTGCCAGTGAAATTTCGCCTCTTCTATTAGCCTTGGCATCTGGCCTTGTCCCTGTTGGTTACCATAAACCCTAGCCAAACCTATGTAAATAATTCTCAAAGAAACCCTCCTCGAATGATTCATTTTGAATGTAATTTCTCTTTGTTCCTGGGACTCTGAGGTAAGGCCTATACACGTGTTTCTTGCCATTGACTATTCAATACCAAAAGTCAACAGCTTCCGACATTGGCAGTGCTGCCAATAATCCACTACTATTATGGGCTATTGGACCATGAATACAACTACCTTCTCTTACCTCAATGAGAAGAAATATCTGTACCAATAGTGTTTAGAAGGCCTATCATGTCTGCATCTTGTACATTTAACAACTATTATGAGGATAACAATATGCATTGGATTAATTATTGTGGCTGTCCTAACATGTTTTGAAACTGTCTCATTGTTATTTCTTATTAAAAGTAATAAAATTATAAAAAATAAAATTTGAAAAGTTGTAAAAAAATAAATAAAGACAAATTCTTTAAAAAAATAAAGTTTAATACTAACTCCTCACAATGAATGCTTTCATTACATATTGTAAACATGCACTAATAAAATTTGGAAAGGTGGGAAATTATTATTTTTGGGGGGGGGGAACCAGGGCTTGAACTCATGACTTTGCACTTTCCAGGCAGGCATTTGTGCCACAGAGCTATCTCCCTAGCCCCTAGGTGGGAAATTATTAAAGAAAATAAATATGTAGTGCCAGTTGCAATAAGCTCTTAGTAAAAATGAGCCATAGGAATAAATGAAATGGCACTTGTTTCACCTCCTTTCTCTGACTGTCTGCATTTATTTATTATTTCTTTATGGCAGCCAGACCCAACCGTACTCATTTGGTTTAACACACAGGTTCCAACTCAACTGAGGGTTTCTAAGACATACTCAGAAACTGTACGCCCAACTTCATATTGTTTCTAATTTCTGTTTATACCTACTTCTATTTGTATGACACACACTACCTCTATTGCTTTTTGGCCTGGAAAGCTTCCTGCCAAAAGCAAAGTCCTTTGCTACTCATTTACCCTAATATCATCCATGTAAACCCAACATCTTCAGACTGAACTTGTTTTATTTTTTTTCAATAAATCATGTCTTATTTATACAGCTATTATTCAACATATTTTCCAATATGTTTATATTTTAATTGTATTAATTTAAATGATAAAGAAATAACAATGAGACACCTTCAAAACAGGTTATTAGGCAGTTACAATAATTAATACATTGCATCCTTTTGTCTTCAAAGTAGTTGTTCAGAGTACAAGATGCAGACATGATATATTTTCTAAACACTATCAGTACAACTGTTTTTTCTCATTGTACTAAGAGAAATTCTATATATATATATAATATATATTATATACAATGTTAATATTATATGTAATATTAATATTATATATAATATTAGTGTTATATATTATATATAATATATATTAGTTTAATAGTCTATAATAGTAGCTGGAGATAAAGTTTTTTTAAATAAACTACAATAATATGTGTGTCAGTCAGAATCCCTTTACTGCAACCTAATATCTGAAGCAATTAATTTATAAAGAGTAAAGATTCTCACTTAGCTTTAGAGGTCCCAGTCCCAGAGGGCTGGGTCTCGTGCTTTGAGACTCTAGCAAGGGTGGTATTCTATAACAGGAGTACATGGTGAACCAAACAGTATGGTTATGGAAAAAACAAAGAGAGTGGCCATTCCTGAGGTGTCCTTAGAAGACATGTTTCCAATTATCTAAGGATTTCCAGTGATAGCCCACCTCCCAAAGTGCCATGACCTACAAAGCATGTCGTCCTAAGGGCCAAGGCTTTAAAACATAGACTGCAGGGAGACGCTCAGCATCCAAACTATAGCAATACCTACAAATGAATCATGGAGAGGCTTATTTCAGCTATGACTATAGTTCTTCAAGAATTACAAAGACAAAGATATCTTTTACCTCAGTTCAGCAGACTGCTGGTTCAACAGATAGTGTGACAATACTATTGGATCTGAAACAGTCCCACTCTGAACAATATTATACTCACCTTCCACAAACCCAGCTACCCATCTCTGATGGAGAAATAACATTTGTTTTTGAGACAAAGCAAACATAGCCAAGAATCTAAGCAATTAATAGTTTATTATAAATATTTGGATTTATCCAATATAAACGTAATTCTCCAGCCTTTTTAGTGCCTTCTTCATGCACAGATTCAGCTTGCCAACTTCCCTTGTCCTTCTCTTCAGTACCAATGGCAGACATAGTATTTTGGCAGCGTTTCCCTAAATGGATATGGAGTGTTTCTATGTTGACACTGAGGGACAAGTTTTTTAATTCCTTTAGTTTTCATAGTTGAAAAACAATAGGTATTTAAATGTATCAATAAATTTAAGACAAGCTACACATTGCTAGTCAGTCACGGAGTTTATACTTTCATTTTTAAGAGCAGAAACTCCATTATTTCATAGTCTTTTGAGGAAACATAAAAAAATGGCTCTAGGAAAATTAGGCATGTTTAGATCTTTCACAGGATCACTAAAGAAGTTGCCAGTTTCTGAAAACAATGAAGACCATGTTAAGTTCATTTTGTACTTTTTCTTGGGCCTATGTTTATTATAATATTTCCTGGCCTCTTTGACACCATTAAGAAAACACATATTCCCCTTGTATATATACAAAAAGCATATTGATCTCGAGGATAAGCATTTCTAAATCATGTAAAAATGTAATATAATGACATAAATTTTAATGTGAAAAATTTTAAATGGTGGAAACATTTATGCAAAACATTTGTAGCCATTTTTCACTAAAAACTTACTATTTTAACAAATTAAAGGGAAAAACAAGATATCCTTTTGTTTTATAAATGTTAAATTCACTATAAATATGATCTATTATTTGAGTTGATGGTTCCTGATCCTGGCCTCTGGAAGGATCTCAATAAATATTTTGGCCACTTGCAGTAAGTAGGATTATTTGAACCATTTGGGATAAAACAAATAAAGACATTGCCTTCATTGCCTTTGAATTATGGGATTCTTTGTATAGTCTACATGTTAACTCAATAATTCAACAAAAAATTCAAATAATTACATTAAATTAAATTCACTGAACATGTGTTTCTGGGGCTTCAGTAAATGATAGGAATAAGTTAATGGGAGGTAATCTTTGAAGATTATTATGTATTACTATAACTCAAAAACAAACAGTGTAATAAACTTATAAGATGGTATTTTAGTTGCTATTCTTTTTGGCAAGCCAAAATATTTAATGTCCAAAGTTAAAAGAGGAAAGGCTTACTTAGCTCACAGTATGTGGAGGTTTCAGTACATAATCAGCTACTTCCAAGGCAGGGTGGCATGGCACAATGGCAATAGTTCATAGTGACAGAAGATAGCAAAAGTAACAACAGAGAGACAAGCCTCTTTCTGCCCATTTCATTATGATTACTGTCTCAGTTACTTTTCTCCTATTGCTGGGACAAATACTTGACACCCAGGATGTCTGAGTGTCACAGTTACTGGACTTTAGCTCACAGTTACTGGAACTTTTGGTCCATACTCAGCTGCTTCCAAGGCAGAACAGCACTTGGCAAAGAGTAACCTTTCATGGCAGTGTCAAAGAGCAGAGAGCAAAATGAAGAAGCAGCAACAACGGCTGCAAAAAGCAAGTCTGTCTCCCTTAACACGAAGACTGTGTTAAGTTCATTTTTTATTTTTTCTTGGGCCTATGTTTATTATAATAATTCCTGTCTCCCTTAAGTTGCATTCAGGCTATCTGCCCCAGGCTGGATGTAGCACTCACACCCATCATTCCAGTGGGTCATGAGTTAATCACAAACTCTAGAAGTCCACCCCCATGATTGCATGAGGCTTTAGGTGGAAAATTAGACACAAAACATAACAAATAGTCTACTAGGATTAGGCCAGTGCCAATCCAATCTACGGACTTATCCAGCAAGTATCTCCTCTTAATTCTAGTACCCTTAATCCCAGTATTGCAATATGAATTAATCACACACTCTAGATTCAACCACCTCTTTAAAAAATTCTGTGCCTGCATGAGGCTTTTGGAGGATACTTAGACACAAGCCACATCAGATGTGGTCTGTGGTCCAGTGGGTCAATCTTCTTAACACATAATTAGACAAGCGTCTAAAGAAAACACAGCAGCTTCTCTAGAATATGTTTTAAAATAAATTCAAGGCTTCTATCCTCTTTTGGTGTGAGTAAAAGAAATAGTTCCAGTTTTGAGTAAATAAGGTAATGTCTGAATTTATTTCTAAATATTTTATTATTAAATTATATGCATACAAAATATCTAAAAAAATTTACAGTGAGCATTACTATTTGGATATATATATATATATATCAAGTATATATATATCAAGTATATATATATATATATATATATATCAAGTATCAGTAATCTTATTTTTAGTGTACCTACAATTTTAGAGAGCACATTGTTACTACTTAATTATATTTCAATAAGGTTCTTTCCTTTGAAACTTCTCAATATAGTAAAATCCAATGTCCTTAAATGTATATTCACTGTATTTTGATAAATGTATATATTTGGGTATTTTTGGGTATTTTAAATCCAAGCAGATACATAAAACTGCACTTTAGTTGAGAAAAATTTTCTCACCTTCCTTGAAAATCAATATTCACTTTCTCTAATTTCAGTAAAATCACTATTTGGATATTCTCACCTTATTTACTGTCTTTTCTAGAAATACTTTTTAACTTTTCTAGAATTTCATTTTTTTTTTTTTTTTTTTTTTTTTTTTTTTTTTTTTTTTTTTTTTTTTTTTTTTTTTTTATTT
>PVJA010018679.1:0-39699 GCA_004027025.1 Myocastor coypus
TTTTTTTTTTTTTCTTTTTTTGTCTTTTTGAGACAGGGTCTCGCTATGCAGTTCAGGCTAGCCTTGAGCTCACTTTTGTAGCCCAGGCTGGTCTCGAACTCGCACCGATCCTCCTGCCTCAGCCTCCGGAGTGCAGGTGTGAGCCAGCACGCCCGGCAACCTTTGTTTGTTTATTCACTCATTTTTGTGGCCGGCTCAGCCCGCCCCGAGGGCTGGGCTGGCGCAGCATGTGGTGCCGGGGATCGAACTGCAGTCCCTGAAGCTGCCCAAGCTTTCCCAAGCAGGCACCCCAGACCACTGAGCCATCTCCACCCCCCCAGTTTAGTTTTTTAAAGATGAGAAGGACTTTTTCTGGGGGGGCTGGCTCACGCTGCCTTGAGGGCGAGTGGGATAAGCAGGTGGAGCTGGGCATCGAACCCCAGGCCCCTGCACCTGAAGGTGTTTACCCAAGCAGACACTTAAACAACTGAGCTAAGCCATAGGCCCCCCTCACAATCACTTTTTTTTTTTTTCTTTTTGAGACAGGGTCTCACTGTGCAGTTCAGGCTGGCCTTGAGCTCACTTTTGTAGCCCAGGCTGGTCTCGAACACCGATCCTCCTGCCTCAGCCTCCCGAGTGCTGGGATTACAGGCGTGCGCCACCACGCCCAGCTACAATCACTTTAATTAATTAATTTATTTGTCTTTTTGAGACAGGGTCTTGCTATGCAGTTCAGGCTGGCCTAGAGCTCACTTTTGTAGCTCAAGCTGGTCTTGAATTTACCTTAATCCTCCTGCCTCAGCCTCCCAAGTGCTGGGATTACAGGTATACGCCACCATGCCTGGCTTACAATTATTTTATTTTATTTTATTTTTTTGAGACAGGGTCTCGCGGTACAGTTCAGGTTGGCCTTGAGCTCAGTTTTGTAGTCCAGGCTGGTCTCGAACTCTCACCGATCCTCCTGCCTCAGCCTCCCAAGTGCTGGGATTACAGGTGTGCGCCACCATGCCCGGTTTACAATTATTTTAAACTAAAAAAAAATTACTTACTTATGTGGTGCAGGGTCTCACAAGGCAGCTCAGGCTCCTAGTGATCCTCCTGTCTCAACTTCCCCAGAGCTAGGTTTACGGACATGTGCCACTATATCCAGTTCTAGGGCCAGCATGGCAGGTGCCATGTCCCTGTACTTGTCAGGCAGTGCTAAGACTGCTGAGCTATCTCCCCAGCCCAAATTGCTCACAGTTTTTAAGTTAACACCTCAGTTTTTCTTCATAAGCTTAAACCGGGGGCTGGGGAGATACCTCAGTAGAATAAATGCATGCGTGGCAAGTGCAAGGTCCTGAGTTCAATCCCAGTACCACACCAAAAAAAAAAAAAAAAAAAAAAATCATCTCCATAAGCTTAAATGGATGGAAAATAATAATTTCTAGCACTTTCCTCTTCCTTTCTCTTTGTTTTCTCCTTCTCCTTCCTCTTGCCATCTCTTTTGCATCACTGAGGACTGAACCCTGGCATTTTGCACTGGATTCCACATCCCCAGCCATTTTCAATTTTTTGTTTTGAAACAACTTTGTCTTTTTTTTAAGAATTTTTTATTTTATTTATTTATTTTTTTCTTGTTTCAGAACCTTTGTTTATTCACTCATTTTTATGGCCGGCTCAGCCCATCCCGAGGGCAGGGCTGGCGCAGCATGTGGTGCCGGGGATTGAACCGTGGTCCCTGAAGCCGCCCAAGCTTTCCCAAACAGGTGCTTTAGACCACTGAGCCATCCTGCCGGGCCCTTGAAACAATTTTGCTACATTGTTCAGGTTGAACTTGAACTTGTGAGCCTCCTCCCTCAGCCTCTCAGAGTTTGATCCAGTACTCTTCAGCTAAAACTTTTCCACAACTTTTTTTTGTGTCCAAGTTTTACACTTTTAATTGTAAAAAAAATATGCAGTATAACATTCGTCCTCCTAGTTCTAGGAACAATCTTGTGGCATGAAACATGGTCACACTGCTGTATGGCAGGTCTTCGGAAGGCTGAAACTTTGCAAGCCTGAAGCTGTGTCCCATTAGTCAACACACCACTGTCCTTCCTCTAACTGTGGTACCCCAGCCCTCAAGTACTTTCTGTTTCTGTGGGTGTGACTATATTAAGCAGCTCATACAAATAGAATCTACAAATAGAATCATTCAGTATAAATTAAAATTCTCTCTCTCTCTTTTGTCTTTTCGAGACAGGGTCTCACTATGCAGTTGAGGCTGGCCTTGAGCTCACCTTTATAGCCCAGGCTGGTCTCAAACTCACACTGATTCTCCTGCCTCAGCCTCCCAAGTGCTGGGATTATAGGCGTGCACCACAATGCCCGGCCCTCTCTTTTTCTTTTTTATTTCAAATTCCCTCCTTTTGGGGCTGGAGAGATAGCTCCGTGGCATAGGTGCCTGCCTGGCAAGTGCAAGCTTGTGAGTTCAAATCCCAGTCCTGAAAAAAAAAAGAGAAAAAAAAAGAAGCCCTCTTTTTTATAATCTATGTTTTTAGGACTGGGACTCAAGCTCATGACCTTGCACTTGCTGAGCTATCTCCCCAACCCAAGGCTATATTTTCTTTGTCCATTCTTCTGTTCATGGACACTGAGGTTTTGGTCAGTGTGCTCATCACTTTTCAATATTTGCAGTATTTTTGCTTTCTTTTTTAAAAACTTTTTTAATTAATTAATTAATTAATTTCTTGTTTCAGAACCTCTGTTTGTTTATTCACTCATTTTTATGGTTGGCTCAGCCTGCCCTGAGGGCAGGGCCGGTGCAGCATGTGGTGCCGGGGATCGAACTGCGGTCCCTGCAGCTGCCCAAGCTTTCCTAAGCAGGCGCTTTAGACCACTGAGCCATCCTGCTGGACCCCTATTTTTGCTTTCAGATGCCCCATTATTCACTAAGTTGTTAAATTGCCCTGGTTAGACTTGAACTTGCAATCTTCTTGCTTCAGTCTTCCAGAATTCTGGGATTAGAGACTCTATCACCTTGCTCCCCAAAAAGGTGAGAAACTTTACACCCCTTCTTCTTGTTATTGTCTTTGCACCTTACCTTTCAGAACATCAGCTAATAGTAGACTTGACTTTCATGGAGCAGTTTTTTTTTTTTGTGGGACCAGGGTTCGAACTCACAACCTTGCACTTGCCCAGCAGGCACTTGTGCCTCGGAGCTATCTCCCCAGTCCCTCACGGAGCAGTTTTATAGATCCTATTGTATTCTCTGGCCAAATTGTGTGTGTGTGTGTATGTGTGCGCGCGTGCGTGCGCGCACGCGCATACAATTTGTCATTATCATTCTTACTTTGCAGAGCTGGAGACTGGACCCTGCACCTAGGACGTACTACACAGGCACTCTACCGCTGACCTGGGCTTGAACTTGTGACCCTCTCCCTCAGCTCCCATAGTGCTGGGATTGCAGACATGCACCATCGTGCCCAGCTCCAAATGCAACAATTTTGCAAAGTGTAAGTTTACATACGTGAAACTCACAGTTTTCTGGATCGTTGGCGTTCGGTAAATGCAAGACATCGGTGTATGTGTTAGAATGTGACAAGCACAGTGGTTCAATAGACTCTTGCAGTTTCATGTGTCTGATGAGATTGCGTTGGTCTCCCGAGCTGTGGCGGGCGTACAACCAGGGACCTTGTTTGTTGGGCCCAGGCACACTTTAAGGAAGCCACAGTCCTGCTGGCCATGGGTGTCCACCGTGGCCTGAGGCCACCATCCTCCCAGGCCTGGGCAAAGGGCTGCATTGTAAGTGGAGCCTCGCATCCTGATCTTGCCCTTCACAGTGTGGCATGAGGTCTGTGTGACCTCACTTCATAGAAGTCAAGCCATGCTGACTTCAGGTGAGGAAACTGAGGCCTATGTAATACGAGGCTCACTCCTTGAAGGCGAAGGCCCCCGGGCCTGGGCAGTCTGTCCTGAGAAACTATGGGGCGAGATGCTGGCCTGAGGCAGGTGAGCCCCCATCCCCAGGCTTCCATAGCCTGCCTAAGGTTAGAATAGGTGTGCAGGTCAGGCTAAGAAGCCCCCAATCTACCCAGGCCCATGAGACACAGGACAGCCTGGAACTAGGCCTATAGCTGCTGAAGTCAGCCCTGGGCCTAAGCCAGAACAAGCAGCCGAGCTGCACTCACTGCACAAACTGGCTGGGGACCCAGTGTGGGGGGCCTGGTGGGAGGAACAGGGACCAGCAGGCGAGGCAGGCACATTGCGGCCTGAGAGAGCAGGGCAGTTGGGGCTAAGCTCAGTCCTGGGACAGGCTCAGGTAAAGATGAGAGGGTACTCTGGCAGTGGGGCCGATCTGGAGTGAACTTTGTGTGAGTGTATATGTGTGTGAGGGAGAGGGGGGTACAGAAGGAGAGCAGGAGGGAGGGAGACTCTGTACTGGAATGCATCTGTCTTTATGTGAGGGTCGTGGGTTTACGTGAGACTCTCTGTTGGGGGAAAGTGTCTCAGGTATTGTGTGTGTGTGATTGTGTTAGTACTGATGTGTAGAATTCCTGCAGAGAGAGAGACACATGTTGCCGGTCTACGTGGTCATAACTTTGAAGCATCCCCAGTAGAGGGAGGAGACAGCATCAGGCTAGAGATGTGACCGCTGTGCACGTGGGGGCGCCCCTGGGACAACATCTCTGCTGACCACAACAGTGGCAGTGGCTCTACCCCTCCCTGTGGCCTTGGGTAAAGTGGCTCTGAGGGCTATGAAGTGTGGATTCCCTGTACCTGGTGAAGGGTTGGATTGAGTCTTACAAGGCCCACTGCCTGGCTCTTAGGCACGTGGACCCTAGGAACCCCTCTGACCTACCTCGGAGCCATGGAGGCACGTACCTTAGAGGTATGGCTGGTCACTATTTCAGCAGCCACCCAGGTACTGACATCATCTGCATTTCTTAAAAGCTGTAACAGGTACTTGTCCTGGACATAGTTGGGCAGAAACAGGCTACAGGTTTTGGCAGACAGAGACTCACAAGAGCTAGCTCTGGAAGAAAAATGAGGTGTTTTGTCGCCTGGGGATGCGGAAAGGTGGTCTTACCCAGTCGTAGGGCTGCAGGGTTTCTGTGTACAGTGGGATGGGGTCAGGCCCTCTTTCTTAGGGAAAGACCCAGGCATCTCCCTTTAGCCAAGAGCACCCACAAGGCCAAGACCACTTTGGGGAAGCTGCACGAGACCCACCCGCCAGCCCTCTAACCCCACAAACCCCAGGCCACCTTGGGAGTCAATACTCACTTCGGAATGGCTGTGCTTTTGTCCATCACTCCCAGGGCCCGTGAGTTTAGGAAGTGTACAGGGTGGCATTTTTGAAATAATTCCTGTCAGAGATGTGGAAGTAGATAGTCAGGCCACTGCCTCCAAGGAGCCGGTGGCCACAGCGCCATCCCAAGGAAGGCTGAGGTGTTCTGGGGACCCTCTCTGTAACCATAACGCTTGTCCAGCAGAGGCTCCCCAAGGCTGGTGACACTGGCTAGCCCTGAGAACAGCTGTCACCTGGTGCTGCTGTCACCTGGCTTATGACATCAGGGCCCAAGCTAACATGAGGGGCCAATGGTCCAGCCTCAGCACAGCGTTGCCCTGAGGGCCACCAGTGTCCTGGCAGCCAAGAGGAGGATCTTACTTGGCTGGAACCCAGGTTTGCTCCCACCTTGGGCTTCCGTAGCTTTTTGCAATTTCTCCCTGGGATGGGTGCACGTGACAACCACAACGAGGCTCTTCTGGTGTCCACTGGCTCCTCCAGGAAGTGCCCCGTGATGCCAGAGTGTCCCTGAGCCTGCCCCATGAAACCCGAAGTTGGCCTAGATGGGGGTCTGGGGCCCTCCACGCACTCCTGGCGCCCAAAGCCTCCCCGTACCTGCTGCAGTAGTGTCAGCTGAGTGAAGAGCTGGGGTGTGCTGTACTCGGTCAGGAAATAGGGCCCCTTCTCGCTGGCTTTGGCGTAGGGGCCGTAGAAGTCTTCGAAGAAGCAGGGCTTGGGCAGCGCAGATGCGATAGTGTACTGGCGCTCCTTGTGTGGCAGTGCCAGCCCATTGCCCCGTGGCAGCCTCCAGGGGAAGCTCTGCAGGCAAGCCAAGTCATCCTCCGGGTCAGGGTGACGAGATGAGGACTGGCTGAGTCCAGTCCAGGCCTCTTTAGACTGGCTCAGCCAACAGGCAAGTCCCTCCTGCACGTGCTTGGTGGCTCAAGGACATATGTGTCTGATCACTTTAGCAAATTCCCCGTGGACACAACCGCTGAGGTTTAGGGCGGTCGCCTTGTCCGTGGAAAGGATATTCACTTCCCCGGTGTGTTCCTCTACCCGGGTTTCTCCCCTGACAGCCAGGGAGGTGAATTCAGTGAGTTATCCTAGAACCCATCTCATGACTACCTGCGTGACCTTCTGGTCAGGTGGGCCAGCAAGTGCCACCCCAACAAGAACAGGACCTGGGACATGCACGGGGAGCATGTTCATATGCACAGATGTGTTTTCCTGTGTGCACATGTGCATGCATGTCCATGAGGATCCACGCATGTGTGCTTGGGTATGTGCATAGGTGTGCAGGTGCCTGCCGTGTCATCCAGCAGGGACTTAGGGAAATGCACCTGCCTTCCCTTGAGAGAGGCCCACACCTTTCGGGAGATGCCATCTTCTGAAAACCTCTTGCAGAGGGCGTTGAAGGGTCTGACGTCCTCCTCAGCCTCTTTGGGGTCCTCCAGGTCTGTGCCTCGAGCGGTGCCATCAGCCCGACGGTCAGTGCCCACCTCCAGGAGGCCCAGCAGGTGCTCAGCAGAGCCATCTAGGGGCAGAATCTAGGCAGAAGCACAGTGGGTGCTGTTTTCTCTGGACAAGGGCAGTGCCCCCCTCTGCAAGCAGCTGCAGTGCTGGCAGGTTGGTCAGGGCGGCAGTCACCTTGGAAGAGATGAAGTCCTCGAGGCGCTCCAGCAGCCCTGCGTTCCTCATGAAGTCCACAGTGTAGCAGTCTTCCACCCAGGCCTGCAGGACGCAGAGGCTCCGCCTGTAGATCTTGGTGAAGGTTGAGGCGGGGTCCTGGTGGGCCCTAGAAGCAGACAGGATGCCTCAGCTTGGAGCCACCCAGCCTGGACCTGTGTGGGGTGATAGCTACACGGGGAAGTCAGGTGTCCAGAGCTCCCGAAGGCCTCCTCCTCCCAGCCCCTGCCCAGCAGCCCCGCGGTGCCAGCTGGGGCCTCCTGGCTTCCTCTCTTCTTGCGTTCAACTTGGCTCTACCACCCTTACCTTGGCCCTCTCCAGTGAGGCTGCACCTATACCCTCCTCCTGTTAGGGCCACCTGGGACTGCTTTATCCCTGGCAGGGGCTAAATGGGGTGCGTCAGGAACCCACCCAACCTGCGTCAGGATTCCCACATGGGTGGTACCTGGACAGAGTGCTGCTGATCCGGTCCAGGAGGAAGTGCAGGAAGTCGTGCGGTGTGCAGAAGTAGCGGAAGGTGTACAGGAACTGCTGGACATAGCCCTCGAGGAAGGCGTCACTGAAGGGACATTGGCAAGACCGTGGGCCTCCCGCCCACCTGCCCCGGACCCCGCCCCGTGCCGCAGGGAGTGGGGAGCAGCATGGGGTCTGAGTGGGTGCATGCAGCTGTGTGTGCGTGTATGAGTTCTGCGTGAGTGCATGGATGACCTTTGTTAGGAAATCATAGGCGCGAGAGCCCTGGGAAAGTTACAGGAGACGGCAAGGAGAGTACCGAGCACACCGGAAGCAGACGGGCCCCTCCTCATCCACACGGGGCGGTGGCCAGCCCTTGGTGTGGGAGTCTGCATTTCACAGCAGGCCAGCCATGATTCACACACACACACATCCCTCAATGCAAAGCGTGCCCCCCACTCACATTGCACGCACCCTCACTCTCCACCTACTACACGGCCCCACATGTACTCATGCCACACATACGCAATCACGCATCACCACATAATACCCCGACATGGTCCACGTGTGTCCTCATCACACATGTTTACCACATACATTGTATGCACTATACTTTAGCACATTCCCCGTAATCACCTACATTATACTACGCAATACCTCAACACACCACACATGTACACCAAATTGCACAATACCACGCAGCACTCCCAGCACACAGCACACAAATGCACATCACACAGGAAACCCCAGTGAGCCCCACACATCACACACGCACACCACAAACATAATGTACAGTACCCACAATCACATACATTATACGTGATACCTCAATATACCACACAGACACATGCATACCAGACTACACGATATCACAGAATAGCTCCATACTATGACACACATGGGTGTATCACATGTTTCATGTTCCATATCATGCAGTATGCCAGTATACCCCAGACCTACTACATACCGTGCACCCATGTGGCCATTACACAGGTACACACAACACATACGCATCATACACTGAATCCGAACACATGCACAATCTCGCGTGTACTTGTACATCTCCCGTGGTAGCTCAGAGACCCCACAATGGGCAGCACCATCTTGCAGGTGAGGAAACTATGACCTTAGTCTGAGGGTCAGCCTGGAGTCCCTGGCTGGCAGGGGCCTCCAGCATGGCCAGATGCAGCTGACCTTAGAGGATGGGGCTGACGGAGAGGGGCAAGCAGCTTCAGGGGCCTGAGCCCTGTAGAGGGGACCTTGTTCCCCGGTGGTCCTCCCTGATCCTTGCTGACACGTGACTAGGTTCAGGGTACCCCAGGGCTCCAAAGTGTCCCAGCGACTGACGTGGAGAGGCAAAGGTGGTCTCTCTGGTTAGGCCATCAGCTAGGGGCGCTGCAGGGCCAAGGGGCTGGAAGGCCCAAGGGCAGTAGGTGCAAAGAGGCAGGGAGGGAGGTCCAATGTTCCTGGGAGTAACCTTCGGACACTGGGCAAAAGTAAGACTCCTCCTTGCCAGAGCAAGAAAGCACACTGACATTTGTCACTAGGGATAGCAGACACACCAAAACTGCTCTCATACCACAGAGGTGGAGGCCACAGATATGAGCCCCACAATTAAGTCCAATAACCCAACAGCTAATTTCCAGGGTTCTGACGTAGAGAATGGAATGGAAGCTGGGCCATGCCTCAGAGACCCCTGAGGTGTCTGCACTGGAGGCCCACGGAGTAGTGGCGCAGGCCACTCCCCAGCTCTCCCGCAGCACCTGCAAGCACCCTGCGATGGGCCCTGTGCTTGGGCCAGTATGGTAAGGAGCAGGGACAGCTATGGAGCAGGGACAGCTAACACAAACCAAATTCAAACTCCGACTAAGCATCTAAGTTAAAAGCAGTATGGCACGGCAGAAGCCTCTATGGGGACCTCTTTCCTTTGTTCTGAATGAGCTTCTCTCCTTTTTGTTCTCAGAATCTCATGGCCTGTGGCTTAGAGGGTCCTGCCCGGGCTCCTGGACACACCTGGAATAGAGGTAGGCCATGAGGCCCAGTGGCGTGCCAGCCTGCAGGACCCGGGCCTTCTTCTGGCGGCCCCCACACGGATGCTTGTTGACGTTGTAGAAGATGAGGGAGGAGGACTCGTCCAGGGGGCTGAAGTCTAGAGTGTCACAGGGGGCTGCCGCAATGTTCACGATCACTGGTAGGGCACAGGGCTCCAGGCCCCAGCGCTCCGCGTACATGACCTAAGGGGAGGGGCAAGTCATGGCCACCGGCCAGGGTGTGGGGGAGGAGAGTGCTTGGTCATCCGGACCCTGAGCCTGGGACGCCAGGGCCTGTGCAGCTGGCTCCTCCCGCAGGGTCAGACCAAACATGGGTGGGTGCACAGCGTTGGCGTGAGGGGCCCCATCCCAGCGCTACTTGCCTGCAAGTACTTCTTGACCAAGCTGAGGAACTGCACCTTGGACTTCATCTCCTCCAGCTGCCCTTTCAGCTTGGACAACATGGTCTTCACCTCAGAGCCTGTGGGCAGAGCAGAGTTGGTACAAGGTGGCACCCCTGAGCCTAAGCGGAGACCACATGTACGGTGAGTGTGCGCGCAGGGTTACCTTTGTTGCGCTTTTCCTTCTGTAAAAGTTTCTGGTAGAACTTCAGGGTCTTCCGGTAGTTTCTTTTCTCGATCATGAGCTGCTGCTCTAGCTCCTAAGAAGAAGCACAGCGGGTGAGATCAGGGCCGTGGTGGCCTTGGGTACAACTTGGAGCATCCCCAAAAAGGCCACAACTGCCCTGATGAGAACCCAGAGAGTGCTTGGCCCTTCGGGAGGAGATAGACACAGCCTCTGTGACTGTACCCAGGGGGCTGTGGACTAGCTGAAGATAGGAAGTAAGCGGGGTGGGGTGTACATGCAGCCCTGGGAGCCTCTGGCAGCTGCAGTGGGTCTTCAGGAGTCTTAGGCTAAACTATTTCCAAAAGAGAAGGATAGGGTGTGGCCCTCAGTGAGGATCTAGGTGGGGGGCAGACAGGTACCTGGTGAGAGACCACTTGGCTTCCTAAGTACATTGCTTCTTGTGGTGAGGGACCAGGGAGAGTTGTGGCCCTGAGCCCGGTTAATCTAATAGCCAGCTGCGGCCTGTGCTCCTTGCTGACGGCAGCAGCCCAAGAGCAGAGGCCCCTTCCCCTCGCTCGTGGTCCCACAGTTAACCAGGTGAACCGGGCAGCAGCAGGAAAGGCAGGCAGTGTTTTTCTTTACATATTCCCCTGCCTTCTGTTGGTAGGTCAGAGGCTGTCTTTACTACAAGCAGGGTTGGCAGTGATGGCAGACACAGCCAGCCCTGTGATGGTTGGTGTCGTAGGTACTGGGCAGCTGCAGAGGGGTGCAAAGTAGAACCCACACTGGGGGTGCTCCCTGTGAGGTCAGGTCCTCCAGGACCCCTGGATCCTGCTCCCTGGATCAGCCTCCTAGAGTGCTAGGATTACGGATATGAAAATTGACTGTTTAAGCCATGCTTAGCTTCTACTAGACGGCCAGCCTGAGCTTCATGAGGATGGCAGTAGTCAATTCCTGGGTCAGCTCATGAGCTGTCTGCCTAGCTCCTGTGCCTCTCACATGGAGTCATACTGTACAAGGATTTGATTCTTTTTTTTTCAGGACCAGGATTTGAACTCATGACCTTGCACTTGCCAGGCAGGCACTTGTGCCATGGAGCTATCTCCCAGGCCCCTCTGTATAAGGATTTGTAGATTTTTTTTTTTTTTGCGGGCCTGGGGTTCAAACTCATGACCTTGCACTTGCCAGGCAGGCACTTGTGCCTCGGAGCTATCTCCCCAGCCCCCTGTAGATCATTAAAGTGAGCTAAAACAAAAATATCAACTCCTCAGGCATATGAGCCACTATTCAAGGGGCAGTGCAGTTGCACAGTGTACTGTCTTTGAGGAACATCCCCAGGTGACCACAAACGGTGAGATGGACCTGTGTTCTGTCTGCTGGTTGGAGTGAGGCCTGCGGGTCTCCATGGCCATCCACGCACGCTGTACCAAGCTCCTTCCAAGCCATCACTCCTTGTCTTCTGTCACAGATGCAGCTGTGACACATCCATGGGGGGTCTGTGGGCACCTTGGTGTGGCTCCCCATGTTGTTGGCATGTGCCTCCTGCCTGCCCGACTGTGGTGCATGCAGAGTTGTCACAGTCGGGGCTGACAGCGTTCCCCTGTACTTAGACGTGTGTCAGGAACAATTCCCAGGATAATGAGCAGCAGGCGGATTCTTTAAGGACTGTTTGGACTGATTCTAGATAAATCTACATCAACTACAGTCCACACAACACAAAGGGTAACGGGGAAGAAAACGGAAGTGTTGCCATCACTGCCAAAGCCGTGCCTGACAAGCATGCAGGGCGGGCTGGCCCGGCTGGCTGGATCTAAACATACTGAGGGGATTTTGCTAAGTTACTCAACTGTCCACATTGGACTTCACTTTGAGATCCTCCTGCCCCAGCAGTTCAGACTTCTGAGATTACGGGCACCACCCTGCCTAGCTATATTTATTATAGAATTAAAGGTAAGGTATTGAGGCACAACGGCCAGCGGCCAATGGATTTAATTGCACGAGTGGCTGGTATTAGGATGTTAGGATAAGGGCAATAACAGACAGAGGAATGTTGCAGTAATAAATTAGAAAAAAGAAGACGACAGGGATGAACTGAAGTCAGTGCCGACCCTCAGACACTGAAAGCAAAGCCTGTTTCAACAGCAGGAGAAGCAAGCCAAGCACCAGGGCAGGACGTGGGGTGGTTAGGGGGCAGGGAGCTGGGGCACTGCATCTGCACTCTGGGGACACTTGAAGCATGTGCATGTCACACGCAGCCACGGCAAGTGCTCAGGGGCTGTGCGTGTGCCCTGCAGGTGGTCAGCGCTGCTCCAGGGCCTCAGCAACAGCCTGATGGCATGTTCCCTTTCTCCTTGGGTTGCAAATGGGAAATCTCTTTTTTTTTTTTTTTGTCTTTTTGAGACAGGGTCTCGCTATGCAGTTGAGGCTGGTCCTGAGCTCACTTTTGTAGCCCAGGCTGGTCTCGAACTCACGTCAATCCTCCTGCCTCAGCCTCCCGAGTGCTGGGATTACAGGCGTGAGCCACCACGCCCGGCGGAAATCTATTTCTGAGTTCTACGCTTTGCTTGAAGTAGATACGGTGGCCTTCCGAGAGACCTCTAAGTAGAGGAGGGCACAGGAAACTGAACTGTCGCAGGAAGACAGGTGGGAGGACAAAGGAAAACATGCTTCTCCTCATGGTCTGGTCCCCTGACAACGCCCCGAAGCTGGCAGCCTCCTCCAGATCAACCACTGGGGTAAGTCATCCCCAAACTGGAGCCACCTGCAGTGTGACACCGACTACCCCTCTGGCTTGTCTGGGGCTCATGTGCACCAGTGCCCCCAGCTGATGCAGGAGTTGGTCCTGGTCGCAGGCTCGCAGTGAAGTCACAACAGGCATTGGCCTGGAGCTGCTCTCAGTGGGTTTTCAAGGCTTGGGCATGGCACAGAGCCCACAGGCCCTTCTTGAGTTCCTCATGGCAAACACTTACACCCACCCATAGCCCCTTTTCAGGCTGTCAAAGGTCCTGGGGCTCTCTGGACCCTCTGCACTAGAACAGGCCAGTCTGGAGGCTGCTGAGTACCAGCTGTGCCTGTACTGAGGGTGCCAAGCCTGCTCTGCTGTTTGCCAGCTGCACCAGGCCCTTGCCCGTTGTGTGCCATGAAGGAAGGAGGAGGATGGGACAGAGGCTGCGGCAGTGTTTTCTGCTAGAGTAGATGCGTTTTTTGCTCCCTGGAAAGGCGGGGCCCAGTGGGGCACCAGTGCTCTCGGGGCGTTATCTACTCTGGGTGCCTCACTGTGTGGAGCAGCAAAGGTGCCGAGTTGGAGGGGCTCACAGAGCAGAAGGGAGGAGAGCCAAGGGCCTTTCGGAGCCCAGTGAGGACCAGACTCCGCCTTTGGCTCCAAGGCTTGGGCCCTCCTGTGGTGAGACTGAGGCCCTGTCCAGTCTGTGAGCTGGAGGTGCTGTGGCCTCCCATACCGGACATGTGGGCCATTGTCCTCGCCAGGTTCCCTGGTGCACAGAGTGGGCCTGGTTTTCAGGGAAGTCCAGAGGTGATGAGAGCTTTGGAGAGTGTGACCCTTCCTTGTCCCTACACCTAGGGATACTGGCTGCTTCCCTGACCAGGGAATGAACGGACGTGGCCAGCAGGAGGCGGCAGACATAAGAAGGGGTGACCTAACAGCCGAGCCCATGCTGGGTGTGTAGCTGGGGAGAGACTACCCCTCTGATGTGACACTATCCCCTCAGGGTTCTGAGGAGGCAGGCACTTGCAGATGGGCTCCCTCTTGTCAGACTCAGGGTCCAGACCAGTGGGCAGGCAGCTCTTCTGTCCTTGGAGGGAGGCCCCGATACCTTCACCAAGAGCTCACCCCGGCTGAGGGTGGAGGGTAGTTTCTAGGAACTCTGAACCTTGCTGCCGTCTTGTAATCAATGGTGGCGGCCCCCAGCTACACAGGCAGCCACCTTGGACCTGTCTCTGCTCATCACCGCCTCCTGGACTCCACCGGCCAGGAAGAAGCCCAGGCTGCTCCTGACCCAGAATGGCACCGCCCTCCGGAGAAGCCATGCCGGGCTACACACATCCTGCATCCAGCCTGGACTTGACTTGTCCTGGGCAAGGCAGTTCTGGTACCCTCATCTCAAAGTAGTTGCTACCCAAGCTCCTGGAGGCCAAAGGGGCGGGGCTTCACCTGCCAACCCCAGACAAGGCCTAAAGCCCATTGTGGTCAGGAGAGTCAGGTGATTTCCCAAGCACCTGTCGCCTGGAGGCCATGCACTTAGCTAAGGTGAAAAAGGCCGTTTCCTGCCTCCACAGAGTGGAGAATATGCCGATGAGTGTAGCGCTTGCATCAAAGAACACAGCCTAGGGCACCTTGGGTGTTCCAGGAGGGGAGACACCCTAGCTGGGGGCTCTGAATACGTCCTTTCCTGCCTCCTGGAGTGACCGAGAAGCATAACCTATGGGGAGTCCAAGACCACAGTGATGCCCAACCCCTCTCTGGGCAGAAGCCCTGGACTCACCGGGCTCTGGGCTTCAGGCTCGGGGTGCCCACCAGCCTTTTGTCTCCCCAGATCCCTCACATAGTTGTAGACATCAGCCCCAAAGCAGTCAGCCTCATAGAAGGCACTAGACCAGCCAGGACTGCAGCTCTGGATCTCAGCTGGGCCCAGAGACACCGCCTGGGGGCTGTCATTGGGCCTGGCCAGCTGGGCCACCGTGTCTGTGTCTGAGGTCCCGATGGCTGGCTGCAGGCCCGGTCCATGTCCATCCACACCTGCTTCAGGCTGCTGCTCTCGTGTGGATTTTATTGACTTCTGTGGCCGAAACCCCACTTCCAAGTTTCCCTGTGAGAATGTGTCCGAGTCCATATCTGACAGCGAGGTGGGGGAGCAGGGGCCTCCACTGCCCCAGGCCGCAGCTGGTTTTTCTTTGCCTTGAAAGAAAGAGATGAGGGTGAGTGGGCAGCTCTTCCGTCCATGGAAGGAGGCCCCGATGTTTCCACCGCGGCCCCACCCCCAGAGGTCATGGTGGGCAGAGCTTGGAGGGTAGCTTCTAGGAACTCTGAGTAGCTATTGAAGGGACGGTTATAAGGGAGAGCAGTGCCTTCCTTAGACCAGTCTCTCTCTCTCTCTCTCCTCTGCTCTCTCTCTCTCTCTCTCTCTTTTTCTCTCTCTTTTAAAAAACTTTATTTATTTATGTTATGGCCTCAGCCTGCCCTGGAGGTGGGGCTGTTGCAGCATGTGGTGCTGGGGACTGAACCGAGGTCCCCGAGGTTGCCTAAGCTTGCAGGTGCTCAGGTGCTCTAGACCGCTGAGCTATCTCACCAGCCCCATCTTTTTCTTGGTTTTTTTTTTTTTTTTTTTGAGGCTGGCCTTGAACTCAGTAGTTCTCTGCTTCAGCCTCCCGAGTGCTGGGATTACAGACATGCACCAACATGCCTGGCAACTTGTAGTTTTCAAACTTCTGGTGGGACTGGGACTCTGCCCCTAGCCCTGGGTTCTGTGTCTGTCTCATCAAGCCCCACCTGTCCTTCGGGAGCTCTTAGCCCAGGTCTAGTGGTTCACAGACTCTTTGGGATACTCTGGGCTCTGTTGCCTCTAAGCTTCTGTTTATTGGTGGCCTCCTGGGCTCCCTGACTCTCAGAGCAGGTGGACTTCATGCCTGGGGTCTGCTCACTTGATGTATGATGTCACCAGCGAGTCCTTCTTGTTGGCCAGTAAACATATTTGGGTGGCCAGTCAGCCCACCTGCTTGGCCAGCCTGTCTTGATTTCTGTAGGCTGGACCTGGGAATCCTATGCTAGTACTCGGAGAAAGCCAGCTGCAAGTGCTCAGATGGCTCACGTGATGCCAGCGCTGTGCTGGAAGCCACAGAAGAAAGGGGGACACCACAGCCTCTGCCTCAAGGCCCAGGCTCCTGGGTGTCCCTAGAGCAAGGCTGTGCTGATGCGGAAATCCTTCCTGTAATTCACCTCAGCTGGAAGGGCCGGGAGGAGCCCTAGGAGGACAGCGCTATCCCCGTGGGAGGGCTGTTTCTCTTACCCAGTCCGTGCAGTGAGGGTCTCTTGCTGGAGGTTGCGCAGCTGCTTGGTGAGGTCTGGAGCTGAGACCCTGTGTCCTCAGAAGGGCTGACAATCAGAATGACTGGTCAGACCCCTCCACTCCCCTCCCACTGGACGAGGCCTTGGGCCTGAGTGGACAAACCCTCAGCTGGCAAGTACTGCCAGGGAATAAGGCCTCACAGAATGAGGCGCTGGCTCCATTAAACCCTGCCAGGTGGGCTCCGGGCCTAGTCCAGCCCACCCTCTCACACCCATGGAAATGTGTGTTGCTGTTGGGGGCTGGGGCGGCCATCTCTCTGCTTTTACACCTCATGGAGGTGGGGGGACTGTCAGAAAGCGTGCTCCCCGAACCTGTGCCCCAAGAGCAGACACACACCAACAAATGCCACATCTGGTAAGCGGCGCAGTTGCTGTGGAGGGTGGTGTAGGGCAGGTTGTGGGTGGGAAGCACTGAGGAGGACAGGGTCTAGGTCAGGAAAGTCGCTAGACCCCCAGTGCATGGCATTGGGTTCTCGTGCTGACGCAGGGCCCCGGGAAGGAAAGCCTGGGCCTGGGATCACCCACCTCTCAGAGGGAGAGGATGGCCCATTGACCACTTTGAAGAGATTCTGTAGCAACTGCTCATTCCAGTACAGGTCGCAGAACTTCTCAGATATGGCGCCACAGAAAGTGGCAAAGGTGAGGTCTTTCAAGGCGTAAATATACTCTCCTAGGTTTACAAAGTGATAGGGCAAGTTAGGGTGTGGCGCCCTTGCTCACGGTCACACGGAAGAGAGGGTCTCATGCAGAGATGGCCTTGGGTGGACTCCCAGGCACTTGCCAACGGAAGGTCTCGGGCACCAGCTCTGAGCTGCCCTCACTGTCCTGGTGGCCCCAGCTACCTTTTTTGCAGATCCCCTCTGATATCCCATGGGCTGTGCTCTACCCGTTTCCTCTCCTGGGTCCTCCCAGGGCTCATCTTGGTTCCTGCGGCCCTCATACCCATAATCAGAGCCTCCAGTCCGTTGTCCAGGTAGCCATCGAAGGCAAATTCCTCCTGGATGAGGCGCATGGCTTCCTGCAGGGAGGGACAGGCTGTCTTCTTTGGGGGAGATGAGGTGTCCACGCCGGATGGACACAGCTTGCGATCTGCTGGCCGCGTCCTCTCAGGGTGATTGCCTGGGCTACTAGGGCTGTCTGGACTCACTGCAGCCAGTGTTGGGCCCCATGCCGCTGGCCGGGGGCCTTCAGCCTCGGCAGCCTTGCTCTTAGATGGCTTGTACGGATGACGTGGGCCCAGGTTGGCTGAGGTGGGCCTTGGAGGCACAGGGGCTCCAGGTGGAACCTGCCCATCTGTCCCTTGCTCGGGAGGCAGCGCTAATACCTTTTGGGGTGGGGTGGGGGTGGAGGAGCTGGGCATTGCTGGTGTGGTTCCATCTTGGGGGTTGCCTGGATCGGAGCCCGGCTGGCAGGAGCACCCCTGGGCCAAGCTGCATGGCACCGACTCCCTGACAGCTTCCAGGGCTGCCCCCTGCAGCTCCGGACTGGGTGCCAGCTGGTCAAGTATCTTCAGGTTTGTGGTCCCAGAGAGGTCCTGGGCTGCCTGCTTCCCTTCATCCTTTCCACCCGACTGCTCACTCTTCTCCTGGAGCTTCTCAGCTGACCCTGAGGAGCAAGCAACCTGGTCCCTGTGAACGGAGAGGAAGAGAGGGCTCAAGAGGGATCGCCCGCCCGTGCTGGGGGTGCGGCCAGCTGGGGTGGAGGTGGGCACTCACCCGGGCACACCTGTGTCTTGAGCAAGGATGATGGGCTTAAAGTGAGTGGCTTCCGAGGTGAAGGCTGCAGGCAGCTCTCTGGTTCCCTCGCAGCAGGAAGGCGGGCTGGGAGCAGGCGTCGGTGGCATGGCTATGAGTCTGGTGTCACTGCTGACTGGCTGGAAGCCTGGGGACAGCAGGTGGTTGGGAGGGCACGAGGGCGAAGGGGCAGGTCGGGGCCTGCGGCTACCATACTTAAGGTCCTGCTGGCTTGTTGGGCCGAGGATGAGCATTTCCTACACACCCCAGAGGAATTCTGCAGGGTTGGTCCAAGGGCTAGGAGGTGGGGAGTGACGGGTGACTGGACCAGCCACAGCTAGGAGGCTTGGGGCTGCTGGGAGGGGTCTTCTCCCTGGCCCAGACGAGGCTCCCTGAGGAGGCTGTCAGGTAGGACAAGAGCTCTGGGTGAGAGCAGCTGGGGAGCGGGGGCAGACTTTGGAGCCGAGTCCTGAGTGAGGAGCAGGCGAGGCCAAGGATGGCCTGGCGGGGTTGTGGCTGAGCTCTGGATCTACTGTTCTGGGCTTCTGGGAGACACTGGCTGTGAGTGGCCTCAGGCTGGACTTGGGGTGGGCAGCGTGGGTGTGGGGCCCAGGGGCTGGTAGACGGAAAGGGCTGGAGGGGTTGGAAGCGTGCCCACCTGGGCTGGGCTTGGGAGCTGGTGCTGTGCGGGGTTTCAGTTCAACCACTGAGAAGGCATTTTGGAGACCGATGGTCTCTTCCTCCTGGTGGACCTGGGGTGGAAGGTCACAAACGGCTGGTCAGAGGACAATGGGACCCACAACCACGGTGTGGAGGCCTGCCCTGCGGTGCCCAGCAACACGACAGGCATCTGAGGAGCTTTCTGTGGCACAAGGAGGTCTGGCCCTGAGAGGCCTGCCCCAAGATTAGGAGTCTCTCCACTTCAGGCTGCGGTAGCTTTCTAGAGAATGGGAAGAGTGTGGCAGAAGGGATCCCCCCAAACCTGCTGTGGGGAATGGGGGTGCCTGCTCCAGATACATCCAGCAAGCTGACAGGCCCCTTTGGAAATGCTGTTGGCTGCCTAGGGGTCACTCTGCAGGACCCACAATGCATGGGACAACATGGTATGGACAGCAGCACACTCAGGGCCTGCACAAGCTCATTCCCGTGAGGAGGGAAAGGGAGAAAACAGTTGTGTGAGGAAGGCGGCTATTCATTCCCTCTTCCTCTGTTCTCTCTCGCCCTAATACAGCAGGAGGGCCAGCAGGAGGCAACACGCAGGAGGCCTCCCTGAGCTTTCAGGTGCACCACCTTACCTTGCAGGTGGACACCCGCAGATGGGCTAGGATCTTTCTGCTATCCATGCCCCGCTGGAGAAGGTAGCTCCCGCAGACCTAAAAGCAGGGAGACCATCTGGGCAGGCTAGGATGGGCAGCTCAGGCATCAGCTCCTGCCTTACCAGCCCCAGGGTCCCTGATGCATCCAGGAACACAGGTGGATCGGCCAGAGGGAGCCCTGGGGTCTTCTCTGCAGGGGCCCTAGCTTGGGTAACCTTGGTGAGAGCTCACTTCTACGAGTCTGGCCTTGCAGACCATCTGCAGCTGTGGATAAAAACTGAACAGAAGAAGCCACAGATGCTCCCCAGCTCTTGCCGTGCTGACAGCTTCTGCCATGTGTGTTGGAGACAAAAGACAGAGATCTAGGAGAGGCAGATGCCACAGAACCATGGCAGAGAGGACCAGGGTCAGCCTGTGTGTGTGCACAAGACTGAAAGAACCCAGGCTTGCAACTTATGCAGGGAAAGAGATGAGCTTTTGTAGATAAAATAGCAGCAATTTTTAACAGCTGGCCCCACACAGCCAAAAAATGAGTCATTCTCTTCTCTACCTTATAGAAGTCCTAAGACTGTGACTACACTTACCTTGATGGCCTCAGCCACAGATGGCCGCTCCGGGGCACAGCGTCTGGCCATGTCCAGGAGGAGAGTCTTGAGCCTGCGTGGTAGGGCCAGCTTTTGGTCACGGGGGACGCTGAACTTGGCTGCAGTCCACAGGACAGCGGCCACACAGTACACTGAGGCCTGAGTGGGGTCAGAGAGAGGAGGGAAAAGTGGCAGAGAGGCCAGAGGAGCCAGGGAGGCCCCAAGAGTACAGAAAGACACAGCCACACTGAGTGGTAACCCGCCCAGACCCAAGGCCCATCTGATCACCATGGAACACTGGGGTACGGCGTGGAAATCTGCAGATTAACAAGACCCTCTGCCTCAACATGTTCATCACAGGGACTGGCTAGGACTCCCTCCTGGCCACTGTGTGTTGCTCGGGTGGTAACTGGTTACAGGACAGACATGTGCTGCCGTGTCCACATGCCTGGCACTTGTGCCAAGTCCCACTGAAGAGACGCATTACGGCACAGTTCCACGTGCTCTTCCCTGTAAGTTCTCCCTGAAGGCTCTTCAGTTTATTTTTTTAAAGAATTTTTTATTTTATTTTTTTATTATTTTTTTCTTGTTTCAGAACCTTTGTTTGTTTATTCATTCATTTTTTTTTATGGCCGGCTCAGCCCGCCCTTGAGGGCAGGGCTGGCGCAGCATGTGGTGCCGGGGATCGAACCGTGGTCCCTGAAGCTGCCCAAGCTTCCCCAAGCAGGCGCTTTAGACCACTGAGCCATCCCGCCGGGCCCCAAGGCTCTTCAGTTTAACCAACTACTGCACCCGCAGCAACCTATGATGAATGGACGCACCTACCAGGAATGCAGGACGGTGTTTTTGTTCACCTCTGTAAAAACAAAATAAGATGCGCATGGGGATGTTTCTGGTTGCTATGGTTTGCATCTAGATGTTCCCCTAAAGCCTCCTGCAATCATGGGAGCAGCTTCTAGAGTTTTTGATGGGTTCACGGTTCAGTGCTGGGATTATGGGTGTGAGTGCCACACCCGCCCTGGGGCCGGCAGCCCGAACACAGTGTAAAGGCGGAAATGAGGCTCGCTCTGCAGCTCCTCCCCTTTCGCTCTTTTGCTGTCTTCTGCTACCGTGAACTGCTGCCCTCTGCCATGTGCCACTTTGCCTTGGAGCCAGCCAAGTATGGACTGAAACCTCCACAAACTGTGAGCTAAATAAACCTTTCCTTCCCTAATTCTGGGCATCTGGTATTTTGTCCCAGCAATGAGAGAAAAGGTACTATGATAGTCATTCTAAGCAGTCTTTGTTGAATCAGAAAATCACTGTTGAATGGGCAAGGACTATTTCCACAAGCTTTGGGCAGTGTGCCAAGAAGCAGCCAACGTGCTTTTAAGGTTAGCTGATTCATGAATGCTCTCTCCCATCTTATGAAGTCTGGTCATTACCGAAAATCCTAGTTCATCCCTGACGTGTAATATTTCCACTTCCATGGTGCCTGTGTTCCCATTCGGCCAGCTGCAAGCTGCACTTGGGAAATCCCAACCCAGCAGACCCGAAAAGCCCTAGACTATGGACGCAGTCAATGGTGGCCATATAATTAGGAGACCATCGGTTTTCTAAATCCTTATTAAATTTTATTTTACTTAAGAATATCTTTTATTTATTTTATTTACGTGGTACAGGGTCTTGCTACACAGCTTGGACTCGTAACTGATCCTCCTGTCTCAGCGTCTCAGCCTCCCCAGCACTGGGATTCTAGGTGTGTACCACCACACCTGGTTTTGGAGGCCAGCACCGTCAGTGGGTAGCATAGCATGTGGTACCGCATATTGAACCTAGGTCCTTGTGCTTACCAGGCTGGCACTTAGACTGCTGAGCTATCTCTGCGAACCCTGTTGACTATTTTTTTTTTTTTTTAATGAGCAGAACATATTTATTGAGGGTAAGATAGCTCCTGTCTGAGAGAGGGACAAGAGAGGGACCCCAAGTGTGTGGTCCTCCCTGTTGACACTTGAAGGACCAACAGGGCCTGAGCTTTCCAGTCGAAATCCACACCATGAGTGAATGAGTTTAGCACATATTTCTCTTGCCACACAGCAGGAAGTATCTACCTGGCCAAGAGGTCTGTGTTGTCCTGTCAACCTGAGGTAGCTCAGTCTCCCAGTGCTGGGGTAAGGGCTTGTGCCACAGCACTCAGCTTGTTTTGTTAAGTTTCTTCATGGGCAATGAGCTCTTCTGTGAATAGACAGGTCTAGTTCTTCCTTCTCGGTCTGCATTATGCCTCCTACTTCTTATGTATCATACTATCTAGGACTGCTAGAATGACACTGGAAAAGAGAGGGAAAGGGATATCCCAGCTTTGTTCCTGATCTTTGGAGGAAAGCTTTCTCTCTCTCTCTCTCTCTCTCTCTCTCTCTTATGGTACCGGGGACTGAAATTAGGACCTTGTGCTTGCCAGGCAAACACTTATTTAACTGGCCCTCTGATTCATTTCTTGTAGTTATTCTTTATCAAGCTGAGAAAATTTCCCTCTAATCCTAGTTTGCTGTACGTTTTTGTTGAGAATGAATGCTGGGTTTTGCCAAAAACTATGGACATGATTTTTCATATATATATGGGTCTTTTTGAGACAGGGTCTCGCTATCCAGTTCAGGCTGGCCTTGAGCTAACCTTTGTAGCCCAGGTTGGTCTCAAAATCACACAGATCTTAGACTCCCAAGTGCTGGGATTATAGGCATATGCCACCATGCCCGGCCCCTAAATTTTGATAAACTTCAATCTATCATTTTGTACTATACTTTTGTGAACATAGTTATGGATAATGTTTAAATGTCAAGTCTAGGAATTGTGCCTACTCTTCACCCCAAGGCATTTCTTTGATTTCTCCCATTGGCATTGCCTTATACATAAGTTTTTAATTTTAATTTATTTTTAGTGGGACTAAGGATTCAATTCAAGGCCTTATCCATGTAAGGTGACCATTTTATCACTGAGGTATTTGCCTAACCTTAGTATTTTTTTGGAGTGACTGTAAATGTATTGAATTAAATTTTTAATTTTTATGTTGGTACATAAAAACATAATTGATTTTTGAATGATTGTCTTATGTGTTTGCTACCCTGAAAATTTTTTTTAAATTAAAAAAAAATTTTGTTTTTCTCTTTTTGAGACAGGGTCTCACTATGCAGTTCAGGCTGTCCTTGAGCTCACTTTTGTAGTCCAGGCTGGTCTCGAACTCTCACCGATCTGCCTGTCTCAGCCTCCCAAGTGCTGGGATTACAGGCATGCGCCACCACACCTGGCTCACCCTGAAAAATTTACTTGTAAGTTGCTATACTTTTTTGGAAGAGTCCTTGGTATTTTCCTTATAGACAATTATGTCATCCATAGTCTTATTTCTTCTGTCTTAGTCTTCATGGTTTTTAGTTGCTTTTCTGGCACAGTGGCTAGAACTTGAGTTAGAGGTGTGAGATTGAGCCTTTGTCTTTTTCTGATCTTAGGGAGAAAGCCTTCAGTCTCTAATCATTAAGTATGATGTTATCTGTAGCTTATTTTATTTATTTATTTTGTACATTTAAAAAATGTATTTAATATAGGGTTTACAGGGTCTCACTACATAGATCAGTTCATAGTGATCCTCCTGTTTTCAGCCTCCCAAGCACTGGGATTATAGGCGTGCGCCACCAATCCCGGTCTCAGTCACCATCTCAGCATGTGATGGCGAGCCTGGTACAGCTTGTGGTACTGGGTTTCAGGGATCAAAACCTGGCCTCTATGCTCTGCCTAAACAGGTGCTTTAATCCACTGAGCTATCTGGCTGACTGTTTTGTGCATTTTTAAAATCAAGTTGAGGAAGTTTATTCTATTTTTCTTGAGAATTTTTTTTCCTCAAATCCTGAATGGTTGTTAAAATTTGTTCAGCGTCTTTTCTTCTTTATAGACAGTTAATATGTTAGACTATATTGATTTTCAAGTATTGAACTAGGCTTGCCTCCCTGGAATAAGCTCAACTTTGTCATAGTATATAATTATTTTTATGTGTAGTTGAATTCCATTTGCATATATTTTAAGGATTTTTGCCTTCCTATTCATGAGAGATATTTTATTTTTGGGTGCTCTGTTTAATTCTGAAGTCAGGGTGATACCAGCTTCAACAAATTAGGAAGTGTTTGTCTGCTTTCTGGAGAAGACTGTGTAGAATGGTGTTATTCTTCCTGAAACATGTATAATTTTGTAGTGTAGCCATCTGGACCTATAAAGTTATCCTAGAGAGTTTAAAGATTATACATTCAATTTCTTCAACAGTGATAGACTGACTATTCAAATGATAGATCTGTTTCAATAGTTATGTATTTTTGCTGTCTGAAGAACTGGCCTATTTCATCCAAGCTATCAAACATGCTTGTGTGGATTATTTGTGGTGTTCCCTCCCAATTCTCTCTATGATAAAAAGTCTCTCCAAGGATTTCGTCTTTGTTATTTATGGCCATGTGTGTCTTCTATCTTTTTTACCCACCAAATTCCCTTTTGATTTGTCTATAGAGTATTTCTTCCTCTCTCTCTCTCTCTCTCTCTCTCTCTTTCCGCAGAACTAGGGATAGGACTCAGGTCCTTGCATTTGCCAGGTAAGCACTTATTCCACTGAGCTATCTCCCCACCCCCTGGTATTTCTGAGTGGAAGGCTCTGTGTAATGAGCAGTTTTTCTAGTGCTCTATCCATAGTCACTCTTTTAATATAAACATAATATTGTGAACACATAATTGATCACAGTTGATAGATGTCAACACTTAAGCGGCATACATACCACCCTCTGTATCCTGTTACCTTCCCTGACTTACAGCAGGTATATTTTAAATATTTCCTTTATGTACATTTATAAGCACATCAAACTGGTATAAATTTTACTTCGACCATAAAACATAATGCAGAGCCAGGCATGGTTGTGCATGCCTGCAACCCTAGTGCTTGGGAGGCTGAGGAAGGTGGATTCAGAGTTTGAGGCTGGTCTTAGGCTAAAAGCAATGCAAAGCAAAGAAAGCAAAGCAATCGAAAACCCAACCAACAGACAGTCTACATAATTCAGACCACTCAAGAGAAGGAAAATTATAATAGGAACAGTTAACAGTTATAAATATAGGTGCACCAAACACTGGTGCACTCAACTTCATAAAACAAATGCAGGGCTGGGCATGGCATCCCATTACTATAATCCCACCACTCAGGGGGTTGAGGTATGAGGATCACTTTGAATTCCAGGCCAGCCTAAGCTACATAGTGAGTTTAGGGTCAACTTGAATTATAGAGTTGATGGACACTCTGTAATCATATAATAAATCAGATAATAATACAATTGTAATAGGGGACCTCATTACCACTTTTAAAAATAAATAGATCAACTACATAAAAAAAAAATCATCCAAGAAAGAGGTTTAAACAAACCTCTGAACAAATAGACTTAATAGATATCTATGAAGTATTCTATCCAATATCAACAGAATACACATTTTTCTCAGTAGCATTTTGGACTTTCTCCGAAAGAGACCACATATAAAGCACGCTCAAGTAAATGCAAGAAAATCTACATTATCCCATGTGTATTATCAGATCACAGTAAAATGAAACTAGAACTCAATGGCAAAACACAACACAGAAATTATGCAAACACATGGAAATAAATAATATCTGCTTAATAATCAATGAGTCAGATAAAATTAAAGAACAAATTGAGACAGTTGCCATGATCAAATGATAATGACAGAAGTACGATACGCAGGAACCTATGGGACACAATGAAAGCAGTCTTCAGAGGGAAGTTGACAGCAGTGAATTCTCACCTTAGAAAAAGGGAGCATGTGGGGCCTGGCGGGATGGCTCAGTGGTCTAAAGCGCCTGCTTGGGAAAGCTTGGGCGGCTTCAGGGACTGTGGTTCGAACCCTGGCACCACATGCTGTGCCAGCTCTGCCCTCAGGGTGGGCTGAGCCGGCCATAAAAATGAGTGAATAGACAAACAAAGATTCTGAAACAAGAAAAAATAAATAAATAAAATTAAAAAAAAAAAAAAAAAAGAAAAAGGGAGCATGGGCCAGGGATCTAGCTCAGTGGCATAAACACCTGTCAGGCAAACGCAAGGTCCTGAGTTCAGTCCCTGGTACCACAACCTAATGATGCACCTCAAGTCTTAGAAAAAAGTGGCTTAAGCCCAAAGTTAGTTTGAAAAAGGAAATTACAAAGCTCAGCAGAAATTAAACGGAGACTAAAAAGTACAAAGAACCAATGAACTGCAGATTTAGTTCTTTGAAAGAATAAATAGAAGCCGGGCGTGGTGGCGCACGCCTATAATCCCAGCACTCGGGAGGCTGAGGCAGGAGGATCAGTGAGAGTTTGAGACCAGCCTGGGCTACAAAACTGAACTCAAGGCCAGCCTGAACTGTACAGTGAGACCCTGTCTCAAAAAGATCAAAAAAAAAAAAAAAAAAAAAAGAATAAATAGAAAGAGGAGGATCACTATGAGTCAGAGCTGTGTAGTGAGACCCTGCATCAATAAAGGAAAGAAGAAAAAAAGAGTAAACAGAATAGACAAATCCTTAGCTACTTTTGCCAAAATAAAGACAGAAAAAGCCCCAGAAAGGAAGAAGGAAAAATCACAACAGATTCTGTCTAAATCCAGACTAAATCCAGCTACTTTGAGAACCTGTACTCCTCTAATAAAATAAAATGGAAAATTTAGAAGAAATTAATACATTCTTAGATACATATGAGCTACCAAAGCCAAACCAAGAAGATAAAAACTCCTGAATAACCTAGAATCATTCAGTAAATTCCAAATTAAGTTAAGGAATTATTATTATTACTATTATTACTATTTTGGGGGAAGGGTCTACAGAGAACAAAATGAAAGGCAGCAGCTGTGGCTTTTAGCCAGCCTCTCTCCGATCCTTACATCATTGTCATTATTATTATTATTATTATTTTCGGAACAGGGATTGAACTCAGGACTTTGCACTTGCCAGGAAAGCACTTATTCTACTGAGCTACCTCCCTGGCTCCTCCCCTCCTTACATTATAAACAGGCTACCCATGGGCTGGGGGTGTAGAACTCACATAATGTCCCTGCCCTCCTCTTGTACAGGATGAAGATGTTGACAAAGGAAGAATCCTGGCTGCCCATTGAGTCACTTAATTTAACTTCTAAGCTTCTCAAGTTGACACAATATATCAACTAGTAAAATCCATCATTTGTCAAGGTGGAAACCAGACATTTCTTTAAACCAGTTTCCAGGTACATAGACATGCTTATTAACATTTTACAACTTGAAGCTGTATTACATTAGAACCATGACATTTTGTCCTGGGCACCCCCCACCAAAGACTCACGTACATCAGTTTGTGAAGAAGGCATTCTAGTCCATCTCTAAGAGTTGCTAAAGTCCCAACAGTTTCGGCATTGCTGAAAAATTCATTCCCAAGTCTCCTCCAAGATCTAAGGCAAACTCTTCACTGTAAGCCACTACACAAATGAAAAGTTAAACACATCTAGCCTTCAAAGGCACAAAAGAAACACTATCATTCCAAGAGTAAAAACAACAGGACACAAAATCTGCAAGGACAACATTAAGTCCTGTAGTTCCATGTGGAACATCTAAAACAATCTGCAACATTGTGAGCTCCAAAAGTCTTACATGGATCCACTGCTATGACACTTCTGCTGGTAGTTCTCATGGCTTTTCTCTGGGCCCGACTTTGCGCTCTCTTTGCAGCTTTTCTCAGACATTATAGGTCCCTGGCCTTTTCAAATTTCTGGGGTTTCTACTGAATAGGCTTATCACTCACAGCTTTACACACTGCCCTCTCAGAGGCACACTGTCTGGATTTCCAGGCCTTCTGAAATCTAGGTGGAAGTCTTGCAGACTCAACTCCTGCATTCTAAACTCACCTAAAACCAACACCATATGGATGTTTCCAAGGTCCACTGCCAGCTGGAGCAGTAGCTAGGCTTTCCTCTCTCTTGGCTGTAGGAGTTGAGTGCCTGGATCGCTGAGCACTCTGAACACGATTGTGAGGAACAAATTCTCTATGCCGGTGCCATTCTGGAATCTGTTGTGGTTGCTGTCTCCACTCTGGAACCTGGTGAAGCCACCATCTCCATGCTGGCACATGGGGCTCCCTGGATTTCTCCTCAAAGCAAAGTCCCTCACCATTGCAATTCTGAAGCTGCAAAGGGCAAGAACCTAACATATCCTGTGATGCCCTCTGGACATCTTTTCTACTCTCCTGTTCTTCCTGGACAACGGAAATCTCAGCTCTATCTTTGCAGTCCACAGCCTTACTGGTGCTTCCTTTCTGGCCAAACTCACTTTTTAAATCATCCTCCTGGGCTCTTTGATCTTGGCTCTCAATATATATCTGACTAAAAGCCCTCTACAATAGCCATGCCACTGCCTCAATATTCAACTGCTTTGAAATTTCCTTTGTCAAATTAACTAAGTGTACAGCGCTTAATCAGTCTCAGGCAAAGTCCCTGGATAGGAGCAAAATGCAGACAAATCTTCTCCCAAGCCATAACACAAATCATCTGCAGTCCAACAACCAACACAATCCTTCTTCCCAGCAGAAACCTCCCCAGCCTGGTCTTTACTGGTAGGATTTCTATCAGCATTCTGATCTTCTGGGCTCTGACCAGAATCTCCTATACAGAAGAACCAAAAGCATTCCAGGTCATCACTAGTAGGTGACATCTCCAGACCTTTCCTGTATCTTCCCATAAGCCATTCCCAAAAGCTTGTAACTCACATTGTCAGGTATAGCCACAGCAACACCCCCACTCTTCTACATTGATGCTGTGCTAGTGACTTTTCTCATCACTGAGACACAGTACCCAACACAGGCACTAAAGGAGGAAAGATTCATTTCAGCTCAGACTGTATAGAGTTTCAGTCCATAGTCCTTTTGGGTGGTGCCACACACACCCAGAGTGTGCATCCCTATTACCTACACCCACCACCATCATCAGTTAATTAGTGGACTAATCTAGCACCACACATCCTTAGTCCACATCCTTAACTCAGATTCACACTCCCTAGATCCAGTCATCTTCAACACCCCCTCCCCACATGACCACATGAGGCATTGGGGAGACATCTAGATACAAGTCATAGCAGATATAAAAATCCTCAGTAGAAGCAGCAAACAGTGCGGCAAATGACTAAAAAGATCATGCATCATGACCAAAGAGGATGCATTTCAGGAATGGCTCGACACATGCAGTCAATACATGTAATACACCACATAAATAGACACAAGGATAAACATCACATGACCACCCCACTAGAGGCAGAAAATGTACTGGACTCAATCAAACATCCATTCACACTAAAAACCCTGAAAAAAGTGGAATAGAAAGTCTTTCTCTCAATCTAGTAAAAGCCATCTATGTCAGACCAACAGCTGATACCATACTAAACAGAAAGAAACTGAAAGCTTTCCCTTTAAAAACACAAATAAGGCCGGGCATAGCGTCACATGCCTGTAATCCCAGCACTTGGGAGGCTGAGGCAGGAGGATCGATGCGAGTTAGAGACCAGCCTGGGCTACAAAAGTGAGCTCAGGGCCAGCCTGAACTGCATAGTGAGACCCAGTCTCAAAAAAATAGAACAAACAAACGAACAAACACAAATAAGACAGGATATCTGCTATCACCACTGCTGTTTAATATAGTTCTCAAATCATTAGCTAGAGCAATTAGACAAAAGAAAAAAAAAATAAAAGAGCCATGGATAGCAAAGGAAGAAATTGAATTATTATTTGCTGATGACATGATTGTCTACACAGAAGACCCCAACACTCCACCAAAGCACTGCTGGAATTAATAGCTAAATTAAGTAATATAGCTGGAGTTCACACTACAAAAATCAATAGTGCTCTTGTATATCAATGTCATACTCACCAAAAGAGAAATTAGAGAAACAACACCTTCGACAACAGCATTGAGGCGGAGGTATAGCTCAGTGGCAGAGTGGCACAGTGCAGGCCTGGCAAGCACAAGGTCCCTAGTTCAATTCCCAGCACCAAAACCCAAAATCAAACCAAAACACAACTGCAAAACAATAGCATTGAGGAAAATGATATACTTAGAAATTGACCTAACCAAGGAAATAAGACCTTTACAATGGAAACCATAGTACTCTGAAGAATATCCAAGAGGATATGAGAAAATGGAAAGATACGCCTTTGAATAGTTAGAACCAATATAGTAAAAAGGGCCATAATCCTAGAACTGCCATACAGATTTAATGCAATCATAACCAAAATATCAATAGCATTCCTTACAAAACTAGAGGAAGCAATCCAAAAATTCAAATGGAACCAAAAGAGACCTAGAACAGCAAAAGCAATTCTAGACAATGAGGGCAAGGGGGCACCATGATCTGACTTCAAATTATACTATGATGCTGCAGAAATAAAAACAATATGGTATAGGAAACACACACACACACACACACACACACACACACACACACACCAAACAACCAATCTAAACCAAAAAACTAGTTTTTGATCAATGGAACAGAATGGGGGATTCAGAAACTCCAAGCACACTATACTACCTCCTCTTTTGTTAGAGGAAAGATAACCTCTTTAACAAATGATATGGGGGAAACTGATTACCCATATGCTGAAGAACCTGGACTGATGTATCTCACCATGCACTAAACTAAAATCAAATGGACCAAAGATCTAAACACTCGAATAAGAACACTTAATCTGCCAGACGACAAAATAGGTAAGACAAAATGAAGACATACGCATAGCCAAAGACAGAACAGAATCCAGGTTGCACCCAGGAAACACATCAAATTCAAAGCTTCTTTTTTGAGACAGGGTCTTGCTGTGTAGTTCAGGCTGGTTTTGAACTCACGATGTATCCCAGGCCAGCCATGAACTCATGGTGATCCTCCTGGCTCAGCTTCCTGCATGCTGGCATTACAGGTGTGCACCACCATGTCCCACCTTAAAAAGCTTCTGTACAGTAAAAGAAATCACCAATAGAGTGAAGAGATAACCCACAGAAAGAGGAAACCTTTTTGCTAGCTATTCCACAGAGGACTAATATCTAGAATATATAAATGACTCAAAAAAATTAAACTCCCAAATTTAAGAACCAACCAAACAACAGGCATCTGAAATGAACGGCCACTTCTCAGATAAAGTACAAATGGTCAATCAATACATGAAAAAATGTTCAACGTCACTGTCCATTTAAGAAGTACAAATGAAGACTACTATGAGAATCCATCTCACTTTAGAAACAAGGGCTATCATTAAGAAATCAGCCTATAACAGGTCTGAGGAGATAGCTCAGTAGAATAAATACTTGCCTGGCAAGTGTAAGGTCCTGAGTTCAATCCCCAGTACCAGAAACAACAAAAAGAAATCAACCAATAAATGTTTGAGAGTGCTGGGATTACAGGTGTCTTGGTTTCTTTCTTTCTTTTCTTTCTTTCTTTCTTTCTTTCTTTCTTTCTTTCTTTCTTTCTTTCTTTCTTTCTTTCTACTAACTGGATTGGACTCATAGTGATCAGTCTGTTTATAGCCTCCCAAGAGCTGGGATTACAGGCACACACCACCACACCCAGTCTCAGTTGCTGTCTCAGCTCACCCCAGGGGTGGGCCAGCATGCAGGCCCGGGGATTGAACCCCCAGCTCCTGTGCCTGCTTGCAGGTGCTTTAATCTGCTGAGCTATTTGTCCGGTCCTCTTTTCTTGCTGGGACAAATCGCCTGATGCCCAAAGTTAAAGAAGAAAAGATGGATTTAGCTCACAGTTTGTAGAGGCTTCTGTCCATATTCAGCTGGCTCCAAGGCAGAGTGGCACATGGCAGAGGGCCACAGGTCACAGCAGCAGAAAAGAGCAGAAGCGACAGAGCAAGAACGGAGAGGAGCAGCGGCGAGCAAGCCTCTTACTTCCCTGACACTGGATGCAGGCCGCCCACTCGGGTGGGAGTAGCACTTGCGCTCATAACCCCAGCACCGGAGCATGAGTTAATAAAAAGCTCTAGAAGCCTGCACTATGACAGCAGGAGGCGTGAGGGGACATTGTGACGCAAACCATGACAACAGACGTGCACCACCACGCCTGGCTTGTACTCTTTGTGCCTGACCCTCCTCCTTTCCTTCTAGGATTCTGATGATAAAAATATCAAATCTTTCATTATGGCCCTGTAAGCTCCTCAGGATTTGTTCATTTTTTTTTTCTCTTTTGTCCAAACTGTGTAATTTTTAGGGTCCTGTCATCTATCTCTGTTCTGCTATTAAGCCCAGCCTTAGAGGTTTTCTCCTCTGTTGGGGATTGAACCGGTGTCCACGCTAGAGAAGCTATCTTCCATTGAGCTACAAGCCAGTGGGACTGTGATTTTTTTTCAAAATCTGGTTGTAAAGTTCCTTTGTAAAAATAGTTGCATATTTCTTTTATTCTTGCTTTTTTTTTTAAAAAAAACAGCACTGTCTGTCTGGTTTTTTTTTTTGGTGGGACTGGGGCTTGAACTCAGGACCTTGCACTTGCCAGGCAGGCACTTGTGCTCTGGAGCTATCTCCCTGGCCCTGGATGTTTTATATATATTTTTATATTATGGCCTGTTCAGCCTGCCGTTGGAGTGGGGCTGGCATAGCATGTGGTTCCAGGCATTGAACTGCAGTCCTTGTGGCTGCCTAAGCTTTCCTAAGCAGGCGCTTTAGACCGCTGAGCCATCCTGCCAGCCCCTGTCTGGTTTTTCTTTTTACCTTCTATTTCTTTGCTGCGACTTCCTATTTGTTCATATGTTTCAAGTGTGTTTATTGCTCATGGAGGTATTTTTATGAGGATGGCTTTAAAACCCTTTTCCAGTTGTATCTACCATTTCTGTCTTCTCAGGGGTGGCACGGTCTTGTCTCATGCTGTTGGAGATCTTCCTGGCTCTCAGTATGGCCGACAGCAGGTGCCTGATGATTCTCGCGTTACAAGACTCCGGCCCATTCGGCCTCCTCTAGCACCACCTGGCTGGGAGAGGCCTTGGCACCCGTAGCCTTCTGTGTGACGCTGGGTCCAAATCCAGCTCTCGGTTCTCTACTGGCTGGGCTGGCCACATCATTCTCTGGTGTTTGGCTGGACAGGTAGCTGCTGTCTACAGATACCAGTTTTCTGGCTAGACAGACAGGTCTCTGCCTTTGTCTCTACACACCTGCATTTCCCAGGTCTCCATGCATAACGCAAAAGAGATCACCGTGCTCTCGTGCCCCTCTCATTCTCCACAGAGACCTCACACTGTCTCCTCTCCCCACTCTGGTGAATCAGAGCAGGTACAGGCATCCTACAGCTCTCAGAGTGGAAGTCCCTCTCAGTCCTGAATGCAGCGTCTTTTATTGTAGTTACCGTTTAATTATTCATTATGTTTTAATGATGGCTATATATAACAAGTATCTTGCAAGTGCTCCTGAAATTTAGACCTCAGCCCTCCTAAGTCAGCTCCAGAATTCATGGCTCATCCTGACCAGGGAAACATCCCAGGGCCACACCTGCCACCCTTGGAAGAGGTACTGTCCATGGTCACCTGCAAGGCAGAGCCTAGGTTCTGGACATGGGGCTATATTGGGAGCATCATCCCTCCAGGGCCCCACTGGACAGAAGAGGATGTGGGCACCACTGAGGTTGGGCACAAGGAAAAGACTGAAGGAACAGACAGGGCCAATTAATTACCTTTTCTGTCACCAGCTTTTCTTCTGCCACCTCGGGAGCCAGAAAGAAGGAGTTATAGGAGCCTAGGAGAGAGAACCAGCTTAGTCCCTTTCACCTGTGGGCAGTCAATGCTAGAACTCAGTCCCTAGGGTGACTCAGATACACACCGCTGGCAGGGGCTGGCCCGAAGTGCACAGCTCCATCCTTGGCCACCAGCACGTTGTCCAGGCACAGGCAGGCTGCAACCGTGTGAGTCAGGAGTGAGCTTGGCCCGCATGCCGTGCTCAGGGTGGGGAGACAACAGAGCATGCGTCTTGTGTCTGCTGAGCATCCTCCTTCCACAGAGGCCCAGCAGACTGGCCAAGAGTGGCCAGGCATGGGCCCTTCCAGCCCCTAACCCCCAAGGCAGGGTTGCCTTGGCCACCGGCGTCACGTGGTAGTATTACTCCTGTCATGCTGGGAGTGGAAAGGTAGAGGGGCAAGCGTCCACGCTATAGGCCAGGGGTGGGGGTGGGGTGGGGGAAGTGTGGGGTCAATGCTGCGACGGCCCCTGGGGGAAGGGTGGCCACTGTCCCTCCTCGGGTCTCAAGTCCCACCCTGACTCAGGTCCCAGAGGTGAGCAGCTCCTCACTTGAGGCAGATGGCAGTGTTTGTCTGACTTCTTTCCAGCCCTGTTGGAGCTGTCCTTGTCAATGTTATGGCAGTGTGTAATCACACGTGTGCCACCCAGTGTCCTGCTGTCTGGCACATGAAGCTCAGGTGGACCAAGAGCCAGGGCAACATCTAGTAGCTCTGCCTTCGGCTCCCAAACTAATGTTGGGGACAATGCTGCCTCCATTGAACGCATGGTCTGAACTAGTCCATTCCTCTTTATAGCAGGGATCGCCCGATTTAGACCCGAGGATAGCAGGTGTGCCCGCCGCCTTCCCTGTGCTGAGACCAGAGGAGCTTTTAGCGGGTGGGCCGGGCCTTTGCTTCTTGCCCACAGCATGGACACTGCCCCCGCCCCATTCCTGGCTCACAGTGCGGATGCTGCCTCCCTGATCCTGCCTCTGAGTGTGAATGATGCTCCCTGCTCCCAGTCCCAGTGTGGACCTGTCCCCACCACCCAGCATTCCTCTGCCAGCCCTGGCCTGGCTCGGATGGGCAGGTGCTACCCGTCACCTGGGTGCTCCGAGTGCTTCTGCAGCGCACTGAGGCAGGCGAGGCACAGAGCCCAGAGCTCGTACTCCCGGAAGGGCCGGCCCAGCTTGGACAGGAGCTCCTGCAGCGACAGGCACTGTGGGGAGAGAGAAGCGTTGTGAGAACACCACTCCCCTGCCCGGCACCCAGGGAGGGCTTCGATGGAGGGTGATAGAACACTTTTACTCTCGGCCCCTAGCAGTTAGAAGGGACAGGAAAGTCCCCAAGTCGAAGCAAGTACGGGTGAGGGCTTGGGGACCCTGGAGCCCTTGCCTTCTGCTGGCTGGAATGTAAAACTGCAGCTGCTACAGAAAATGGCAGTTCCTCAAGAAACAAAGCAGAAAGTAAGGACTTGAGAAGATACTTTTCCACCCATGTTGGGGCAGCAGCGCTTGTAAGAGTCGAGAGGGAGCAACCGAGGCACATATGGATGGATAGAGAACAAGAGGTGTGTTCTAGCTGTACAAGGAAGTGTCCCTCAGCCTGAAGGAGGAAGGAAATACATGCCACAACACAGCTGGAACTGGAGGACAGCGGGCTGGGTGAAAATAAACCAGTGACCCAAGGACAACTACTGGCTGATTCCCCATAGGAAGCACGGGGCAGCATCGCACACAAAGAGGCAGAAAGTGGGTGGCAGGGTCTGGGGAGGGGTGGGGTTAGGGTTTGGTGGGGACAGAGTTACAGTGTGGGAAGATGAGAGAGATCTGGAGGAAGAAAAGAGTTCTGGAGATGGGTGTGGTGAGGGATGGCTGCGTGCCAGAGTGAATGCCCTCAGTTTACAGAAATGTCTGTGGAAAAATGGTGAATTTTATGTTATGCATGTCTTAAAATGCACACACACAGACACACACACACACACACACACACAAATGTATACACACATGCACAGCACACAGTGGAGCTGAAGTGGAAAAAACCCATGCAAGATAATTTCTCCACTCTGTGGAGAACTGAAAACAAAACCACCATCCTGAGTCTCAGAAGACCCAGGTTCAAGACCTTCATGGAAAATTCCAGAGATCAGTGGCTTCCCCGAAGACCCCCATCCAAGGCTCTGTGTGGACTGGTGAGGTTGAGGTGTGCAGTGGCTTCAGCCCTGTGGCTCCTCCCAGCTCACTAGGTTTGTTCTGTGCGCGGCCAGTGTCACCTGTTGACCTTGGGCTAGGAGATCCCCAGCTCTGTGCCTGCCTTGGAGGGGACTGAGGTCTGGAGGTGTCTCTGATCGCAGGGCCTTGCTCAGGAAAGCCTCACAGTTAATGCAAAAGCGGGGATCGTTGTCAGCCTTATCCTGTGCCCAGCCAGAGATCTGAACTCGGCCCCTCAGCAGTGCCTACCCTTCAAGTTGCCCCCGGCTCCTCTGTCGTGGTTTCTCCTGTGGATCACCACTGCCGTGAGGCAGCTATGCTCGGAAAGGCATGCCAACCCATGAGGCAGTGGGAAAGCCTGGGGTGGCAGCTGAGACATGCGCGTGCCTCAGATCCAAACAGGGCAGACTGCCACTGTCCTAGCCCTAAGATGGGCCTACGGTGGGCCTCTGAGTAACTGCATTTCCCATGTGAGTTCTCCTTCGTGTGTTGGAATTTTACCCCACTGTGAGGTATTGAAAGGGAACCGAGTCTGGCCACAGTGTAGAGGGGTGAGGCCTCTGGAGATGACTAGGACCATACAAGGTCATGGGGGAGGAGACCCCTTGGCACCTGGGGACTCCATAAGAAGAGGAAGAGGCCAGAGGAGTCACACACTCCCTCTCTTGCCACACGATGCTCTTTCCCACCCTGGGACTCTGCCAGCAAGAAGCCATCGCTATAGGTAGTTTCTGCTCTTCAACCTCTGTAACTGTGGGACAGATAAGCCTCTTCTCTGTTTCTGAAATGTCCTGCTTTAGGTATCTTGCTCTAATAATGAAAAATAGACCAATGCAGAAAATGAACTTATACACTTGACTTAGTCCCACTTGGTCAGGTGCTCAGCGCAGGGATCCTGGGCTGGAGGCCACTCTGATCGCCTGCAGGAACCCAGTTCTCCTCGGCAGCTGGCTCACAAAGGACAGTGTGGGCTGGGGAGACCACATCCTGCTGAGGGGGCTCTGTGCTGATGGCTGCAAATTTTAGGGTTCATGAGGCCTCTGATCAAGGCATGGATGCTACCTGGCCTTCACCCACCACGAATGATAGATGAGTAGTCTCAACAGGCACTGTTGGCTTCCAACATCTCTTCTATTATATCCTGTTCTGTTATCATTGTTATTGTTATTTCATCTATTCTGTGTATGTGGTACTGGGAATTGAACCCAGAGCACCTTTCTTTATTATTTGATGCAGGATCTACCTAAGTCACTAAATTGTTCAGGCTAGGCTCCAGTTATATATTTATTTATTTATTATGGAACCTGGGATTGAACTCAGGCCTTTGTGCTTGCCAGGCAAGCACTTATTCTACTGAGCTATCTCCTCAGCCCCTGGGCTCCAGTTTATAACCCTCCTACCTGAGCTTCTAAGAGTAGGGGGCCGGTAAGTTTGACACTGTGCCTGGTTTGCTTTCTGACTTTAACCAGAAGAGCAGGGTAAGGAAGGCCCTGAGGAAACCCAGGGCTCCTGGAGGAACCCACCCGGAGCTGCTGCCCCAGTTTAGGAAGAGCACCAAGACTTGGGTCAGTTTGGTTCCTAGGTTCGTGGGGCTGCAGCCATGCAGGCCAGGGTGGAGGCTGGAGCGGGTGGCTACTTTCCGGGCTGTTCAGAGAAGAGCGCTCCCCTTCAGCAGGCTGTGGGGAGCTCTGGCCTTGGCATCATCCCTAGGCCAATGGTGGGCCTCACAAGCTTTATTAAAAAAAGAGGGCAGCTTGCTGGGTGTGGTGGCACACCCCTCAATCCCAGCACTGCGGCTGAGGCAGGAGGTTCGAATGTTTAACTTCTGTCCATGCAACTTGGTGAGACCCTATCTCAAAAAATGAACAACAAAACCAAAACAAAACAAGGCTGGAAATGCAGCTCTGGGGTAGAGTAGCCCTGGGTTTGATCTCTAGCAATAAATAAAAACAAAAGCAGAGCAGCTCAATGAAAATTGTGAAGTTATTAGGCAAAAGTGAAGGCTGTGGTGCTATCCTGCGTTGGCCAAACCCTGAGGTCCTGGAGAAATATGGCTGCAGTGCCAGCTGTACCGACTCCCCAAGCCCCGCCTTGCCACCCACCTGCTCTGAGGCCAGGTCTCCTGGCTTTCCGCCTCCTTCCTGAATCTCCTTGGTGTCTCCAGGAGTCCGAGTTTCGTGGCCTGGATCTTGAAGGTCTCCAGGTTGGGGCGAGACTCCAATATGTGCAGGCCTCTGGTCAGGGGATGGAGTGTCTGCCTGTCCAGAGGCCCCTGGCCCTCTGTCTGTGTTGTGGCTGGAGCCTGGGTCCTCTTCCAGCTGGAGTCCGGGCTCTTGTTCAGGCCACAGCCTGCTTTTGGACTGTGCCCTGAAGCTCGAGAGGCCATTTTTCCCCTCTAGAAGGAACTTCCTGGGGTCCGGGGGGAAGAAGTCGGATATAGTTAGCTGCTTTTTTGAGTTGGTCAGTGATAGGCAGAGGGCATTGGCCTCAGGGCCATCAGACAGCAGCCTGGGAAACGTCTGCACCTTCCTCAGGCGGCTCCTCTTGAGGATGTCTCTGTCTGGCTCACCGAGGAGGGATGTGGTATCCAGAACAAGGCTGGCCAGGCCCTCCCGGCTGGGGCTCTCGCCATTTTTCATGGGGGCTGATAGCAGTGACTTGGCAGGTGGGGGCCTAGGGCTCCGACTGGCCTCTCGCTCTGGATCCCTGGGGTTGGGAGGCTGGGGCTGGTCCTCAGGCGTGGGCAGGGCTTCTGGGTCAGTGCAGAGGTCTCCAGGGGGTCTCTTGGGCCCCACACTTCTTGGGGCAGATCTCCCCTTCCAGGTGTTCTCGCTGATGTCTGGGTACAAGGCAGAATGTGGTTACCACAGAGGATTCTGGGTCACGGAGCCACAGCCCAGGTGGCTCCTTTAACCCTGCCCCACTCATCTTTATAAGCACCCAAGCACAAGTCTAACAGGTGGGGACTCCTGCCCCACCCCGAAAATCCCCACCTGTTCCTGCACTGCAGGCCTAGAGACATCCTGCCTCCCTCCCCTGTCACGTCACCTGGCCAATTAGAGGCTGCAAGCAGGGAGGCTCCTGGGCTTTCCCCACTCCACACACAGAGCCTCCCATGTGGTCAGCCCTTGCTGGTCCAATTACCTCACTCCAAGGCAGCTCAGTTTTCTATTATGATCACACAAGTGATTCCCCAGGGGAAGAAGGTGACTCTGGCCACAGCTGTGGGCTGTGCACTCTTGCGTACATGCCTTGGTGGAAGCCGTTGCACAGGGGCCTCAGGCACCTCTGCTGCCTGTTCCATACTGTGTCCCTCTGGCAGTGGCTCCGCACTCCTGGGCTAACACCCTTTGCTGTTACCTGAGCGATGCTGGCAGCTGCCCTTGGCGAGGAGGACGCCCTGGCCCCTGGGAGGTTCTAGATGGCTGCGGTGCCCCACACATCCTTTTCCTGAGGCCCTCCAGGCCCCCAAGATGACCTGCGACTCATGGGAGCCAGAAAACCCCAGAGCACAGCAGCAGCTTTTCATGTGGAAGGAAAGGTGGCCTCTCAGACCTGGGTGGCGTGGCAGATGACGAGCAAGGGGCCAACACCACGTCCCTCTGCCAGCACGCAGGGAGGAGCTAAGGTGGGGGTGGCACGAGTCTCAGGTGCTTCTGTGCTCGGCCCCCACCTCCACTCCCCGCTGCATGGAACCACAAGGCCTGGGTTAGCTGCAGAGTAAGTGTGGGTGTGCGAGGGTGGAAAAGCCAGAGTGCGCAGTGCACACACGTGCAATGCGAGACAGCGCGGGCGGTATGCCGAGAGTGTGCTGTGTGCGTGCATGTATGGGAGTGCAGAGTATAAAGATACTTAGGAGCCGGGTGTGGTGGCGCACACCTGTAATCCCAGCACTCAGGAGGCTGAGGCAGGAGGATCAGTGAGAGTTTGAGACCAGCCTGAGCTCCAAAAGTGAGCTCAGGGCCAGCCTGAACTGCATAGTGAGATCCTGTCTCAAAAAGACAAAAAAAAAAAAAAAGATACTTAGGAATCTGTACGTGTGTGGACAACGTGCACGGTGTG